>JAEIHA010000484.1:0-17959 GCA_018904595.1 Zaprionus indianus
CAAGAAAGCAAGATAAGACATATACATATAACGGAGATTTCTGCTGATAAGAGAAGTTGGTGAGCAAAAATAGCTGTACTTATGAAACGTGCAAAAGTGAGTTTTTGCGACTTTTTTGGTTTTTATTTTCTAAGTTTTCGCTGAATACATATTGTTACGGCTTTTTTTGTCCTATTTGTTACGAATAGGATAGGTAAACAAAAATAAAAAAAATTATTGGATTACCTGCTTTAGTTTTGTTTTTATAGATGATGAAAGTCGAGAGTTATGAACATGCACTCACTTTTACTCGGCACTGTATGTACTTAAAAGACTGTCGGCGTAAATTGACGTCCGATCGGTGTTCTTGCAAAACTGTGTCAGCGAGTTTTCATATCTCCCATTACATATGTTCGAAAGCTCTCCCGCGCATTTACCCGTTATACAGTTAGCATGTACAGTGGAACAATTACGATCAAACAAGACTGCAAACTTTGCGACAAGCAAAACCGAACACCACTTGTCTATTCGCTTCTGCAGTGTTTATGTGTTCTTCCTCTTCTGCGCGTCAATTGAATTGTGCGCTCGTTCAAATAGCAAATAAAATGTATGTTTTAAATATTTAGTTTAAACAAAGCAAACTTTTCATTAGAAATTACGGAAAATAAATGATACACGGTATACTATGATAATTATCTTTCGAAATTTTGAAATTGTTTTTAATATTAGATATGGGTGTAGTTGAATATGATAAAAAAAAGGTTTTCTGTAGGTATTTGTCCTTTTGTAAGTTTAATTATTTTTAAAATTCAATTTAAAAAACTAGAAGCGACCGTCAAATAATTTTTTCACCTAAAATCTTGATTAATATAGCCCTATCAGTGAAAAAAATTTAAACAAAACGGATATGTAGGCAGCTATTTAAGCTACTTTAAGTCTAATATACCCCGCAGTATTCTTCTTAAAAGCATAGGCAGAAAACATAACAGGCAGAATCATAGGCAGCGAAACAAAAGACAGGGGCGGGGGCAAACATAATGATAAGGGCACACAGTATAAGCAAACCCTCCGACATTCGGCGCCCAGTATACAAAAGTAACGGTGCCTCGGTACCCAGAGCTTGTGCATAGACTCGAGGAAAATAGCACGCGCACAAGTAACGGTGCCTCAATACCCAGAGCTCGTGTATGAACAGCAGCTGCATACAAGCGACGGCATCGCGACCAATTTTCGAGCAGCGGTGCCAGCTAGACCGCGACGCTAGGCAAGCAACAGACCCGTGCAAGCAGCGAAGTGCGAGCAGAGCCACAGCAGAGGCGCCATGCAAGCAGCAGCGACATATACGCATCGGCAGTGTTGCCAACTCAGCTATTTTCTAGCCAGTTCTGGCTATTTTGGATGACCGAAAACTTTTTCCATTTAGCTAAGAACAGTACATTACAGTACAGTAGCTTTTAGTTATATTTCACAATACAAAATTATTTACGCTTCGCAAAATAGCTTTGCAAAAAACGGCCATAACTCTTCATAAAAAAATGACCAGCAGCTGTTCTAATATGTATGTCGATTACTAATCGATACACGAGTACTTGCATGATGACAAATTCAGTCGACTGCCAATGCTGCTACAACTACGAGGTGCACGAAAGTTCCTCACATTTAATTGGCACCAATTTGTCATACAACGAGCAAGAAGTTGAAGTTGACGAAATTCTAGCGACATTTCTCGAATAAATAGATATAAAATACAAACAAAACATGGTTTTCATCGTTTCGTTTTAACAAATCTAGTTATTTTCAACTGATTTTGCTGCGGTTTTAACTTAATTTAACAGTTTACAGAGTTGTTGTTGAAGCTTGTACATATGTGAGTATTTGAGGGGGGTGGCAGTAGTTTGCCGTTAGAGTGTTAAACTAAACATGCTGAGAGGCATATAAATGTATGACAGTGAATCAGTT
The DNA here is from genome assembly GCA_018904595.1 of Zaprionus indianus. NCBI lineage: Eukaryota > Metazoa > Arthropoda > Insecta > Diptera > Drosophilidae > Zaprionus > Zaprionus indianus. The sequence goes on from JAEIHA010000484.1 coordinate 1,939, forward strand.
TGATATTTGATATTGGATCAGTAGGCATTTATAGTCTGTTTAGATTATATAATAAATTGTTGATAGTCTTAATTTATTCTGGTCTAATAGCTTCTGTATTCTTCACGGGAATTATTGGAGTGTGCGCTTCGGAGGAGACGGGCAGGACAACCGTATGTAATTAAATAAATAAATATTTAATTATTGGAGTCGTTGATTAATGTTGGAATTTAATATTGTACACAGTATTAAACATTTATTTGAGTTGAAATAATGAGGCAGTTGGAGGCTTTGAGTGCTCCTTGCAGCGATGAAAAATAAATGTAATGAATTAACTTAGATCAATGTCAGTTCAGCCTGTTTTTTTTTGTATACAATAAGCGCACAGTCAGCTAGATTTGATTAGCAAGTTGCCTGTTTGGAGTTTGTCAGAACAAACAAATGGCAGTGCCATATATATATATATATATGTTTCATATATGTTATGTAGCAAGGAAGAAGTAAAGAGCTAGTTGGTTGATTTAATAGATAGGGCTGGCATTAGACTGTTTGCATAGTTTAAGATGCTTGCCATCGCACGCAGACTGTGCGGTGGGACGCTTTTTAGTAAGACGTAATTTTATTTGAAAGTAAAGTAAAGTAAGAGAGGGTAATTAAAAATAAGTACAATTTTAATTGATTCTTCATTGTCAATATAGTTTTTTGCTAATTTATTTCTTATTAGTAAGATATGAGAAAATAAGAGATGATTACAAAACATATGTATTTATTTACAATATTTGTTTCGTCGTTGTTTGCAGCTTTCTGTGGCGCTTGAGTTGATTTAATTTTGTATGTTATGTTGAATTGCAGACATATTTCTTTAGTTAAATTGATTTGTGTAGTAATTTTATTTGTATTGAGTGTTTGTTAATAATAACATTTTTAACAAATGATAATAACGTTCAGTGTTTTCTTACATGCTATAAAATTGAATTCGTAATTCATTTAGAGACTGTTTTTCTCAAGTAAATAAAGTGTGATGTAATAACAAGTATGTATTAACAAAGTGAGGATTTAGGAGTAATTACTAATTTACAAGTACGTGTTATCGCAACAATCCTTGTCGCAGATTATATTTAATTTCACCAAAAGTGACATGAAGTCTCTTATTAATAGCTGGAGTTGATTGTTGTATACGGAGACTGGCGTTGAGAAGGCGAGCTTGCTGCTTCTTTCGGCGCGCTTGATTTCGTCAATCATATCCTGTATTTGTCTGGCAATCCTTCCGAGTTGCCTCCAGAATAATTCACTCTCAGCTGATGAGAGTGAAGAGTGGCATGAGTGGCATCTTGAATGCGCTGTTAATGGGCGGCAGTTCTCAAACTTCTCTTCGTAGCATTGCCGTGCACTAATCGAGTTTTTAACTTCTAGTAGGTTGCTCTAGAGGATTTGTATAGCATCCGTAAGTTTTTTGATAGATACTCGATTGGCATCTAAGGGAGTGCGAATTGTAGAAGATGCACCTTCTTGTCTATCTTCGTCGTCAATCTCCGGATCTGAGCAGGTATACGCGTGAGCTTTGGCAGGAGGGCTCAGTTGAGCAATCTTCTTGTGTTTAGAGAGGGCAGCTTGGTATTCACTGAAGCCTCTGTAAGACGCGGTATAAGCTCCCGAGCAGTTAGCACATTTCGGCTCCTCATTAATGCTCTTCTTGCAGTCATGAGTGGGATGTTTGCCAGCGCATTTCACACAAACATATGGTGTTGAGCACTGATTTTTGGAGTGCCCAAACTTTTGGCAGCGTTGGCATTGAAGAAGCTGAGGTCACTGAGGCTCAATTATTACCTTCTGGTTGCCAAGTTTTTCTACGCTGCATATCTCTTTGGAGTTGTTCGGGATGTCCAGATGAACGGCGAATCCGTGATATGCCTCGCCAGTCGCACGGTTCATGACAGCGTTGACAGATCTGACAACATATCCCAGAGAAGACAGCTCATTTCTAATCCACTCTGGTTAGGTGTCCTTGTTGAGATACCGAATGAATACTTTGCATCCACCGTTATCTTTTGATTTATGCGTGGGCGTCGATATTTGAAATGCTCTGAGAAATTCCATTAATTTTTTGTGGGACGCTGCATCCCTGCAGTGGACTTCACATCCTTGCTTGGTGGACTTTGTAAAAAAGTCACAGTGCCCAAGGGTATCTTTAACACCTTGTGTAATCGTAGAGATAGAGTAATTCTCTGTGATTATAATTGGCTTTGGCCGAGTTGCTGGCGATGGCCAGGAGCTGTGAGGAACTTCGTCCTCTGATTGACTGCTTTTTAATTTTTCAGCAGTGAGTGCATCCATAGGGCTTGGCTACCGAGCAGGCGTCTGATGTAGAGTAGAAGTTGGCTTAGTGGAGCTTGAAGCGTTTTGTTCGCCTTTCCGATTGGGCTTGAAAGTGTCATCGTATGGCGAGAGTCCAAAGAATTCATCGCAGATAGTGGCCTGAACTTTCAGTGACTTCGACTCAACAGGTAGAGTGGGCAAAATTGCCAAAAGTTTCGAGATTTTGGCCTTTCTGGCAGTTTGTGAGGCATTGCCACAAGCAGAAGCTGCCAAGTTTGACGTAGCTTTTGCTGCGGGCGAATTTAAATGCTCTTTCAGATTTTTAGCTCTCATCTTAGGAACGTTTTGTGTGCCGACGACATAAATGTCATAGTCGGAGCCAGATGACGACGATAATGGGGCAGCAACAGTTTGAGCAGCACTGGAGACAATTATATCACTCGAAAGAGCTGTTTCCTTGGTAATTTCTGTTGAGGTCTCCACGTTCGCTGGAGCCGCTGAATGGACGCTCAGTATGAGAACAGTCTTTGTAGAAACTTCTAAATCGTCGATCTCCATGTCTGACGAGGCTGGTGTAGTTTGCGCGGCATTGGTGACGCTTGGTGAACAAGCCGCTGCTGCTGCTTTTGTTTTAGAATTACCCAGAGCAGAGCCTGGCTGGTTGCCGACGACATCAATCTCTTCGTCCGAACCAAAGGAGATTGGTGGATTTTTTGAAATTTTGGCCGAGTTTTTTTTTTTTTTTATAATTAGTTATTTTATTTTCTTTTTCGGTGTGTAGCGAAGTGATGCAATTTTTGAGTCAACTGTCCGTTATGCTTCGTGTTGAATTTCTGCGGTAAAATTGTTGTATGTACAGTGGCGAGCAAAAGTGAGTGCATGTTCAAAACTCTTTCTTTAATCATTCATAAAAACAAAACTAAAGCAGGTAATCCAATAATTTTTTAGGCCATGGATTTAAAAAAAAAATCATGGTCTACTGTGTTTGTCGGAACGAGTTTGTGCGTAACAGGCAGAAGGAGGCATCTCCGACCCCATAAACTATATATATTCTGAATCAGTATCAACAGCCGAGTCGATTGAGCCATGTCTGTCTGTCCGTCTGTATGAACGCCTGGATCTCAGCAACTATAAAAGCTAGAGGCATAAAATTTTGTGGCAACATACGTGTATATCCAGGTGTTTCAAAGTTTTTTTTTGAAATTTGGCCATGCCCCTTCCCGCCTCTGTAAATCAGTAATAACGATTTAATATACACAATATACACCCAACAAAAAAAGTTGTGCATCTCACTTGACAAATACCTTTCCACGGATGTTTTCTGAAAATTTCATTTTTAAATCGGACTAAAACTAAGGGAGATATGATCATATTAAGACCCAATTTACGCATCATACCGAAGTTCGAATTTAGCGACGGGCACACAGGATTTAACAAAACTTTTTATTTGGATAGAATGGTAACAGAATTAGCTCAGAATGCAACTTTGCCGATCGAACGCAGAATGAGGCGGTGGCTTACTGTTTAGAGTGGCGGACAGCGGTTCTTAGAGATTTAATGAGTACGTGAGTTCGAGTCCCGTGCGCGGCCGGTGCAACTTTTTATTTTTACTACCTTTTTTTTGGTTATTTTTTTTATTCTTTTAAGCTAAAAGGAAAACTACTGTTATTTAATTAAATACCAATAATAATAGTTTTCAAAAATTAAATTTCATATTTTATGCGATATTTAAGACAATCAATAAGTTACGAATGTTAGAGCGGGACGCCGATACATGCATGTCTGCATCTGCCCATTTACGCTTCGGCGTCCCGCTCTAACACACATCAATTGCGGTATTCGGCGTATGTACGCCACTGTCAGATTTGTGCAACATTCGGCAAAGTTTCTAAAAGTGTTCTAATTAAATATGTTTGTTGCCTACCAAAAAATTAAAAAATTATTGTTTGTTAAGCTTTTAAATTATTAAAAGGAAAATAAAAACGAAGAAAACATGTCACACATTCACCGCGGCAGCAATCGAACCCGAAACACCGAAACACATAAGCAAAAATGCATACATCAACTTATTGCCCTCTCGCCCTACCTAATGCTTATAATTCTTGTTTATTCGCTTTTGCATTGTTTATGCGTTCGTCATCTTCTGCCTGCAATTGAATTTGTGCGTGTCGTTCGAATAAAAAAATAAGGATATAAAATTTATATTTTTAAATGCTTAATAATAATCTAAATAATGCACAATACATATAACGGAAAATAAATGATATAAGGTATACCATGATAATCCATGGCCTTCTACAGTCAGCACCTGACTGTAGCGTTCGACTGGTTTTATTTTTGTTTAACTATCCTATTTGTAACAAATGGGACAAAAAAAAACCGTAACAATATGTATTCAGCGAAGACTTATAAAATAAAAACCAAAAAAAGTCCCAAAAACTCACTTTTGCACATTACAAGAAAAGAAAGAAATAATTAATTTTTAATAGCCCATAGCCCCTTATTATTAATGACTTGATTTACTCGATATGGCATACTCTCTACCAAATTTTCAATGACTTCCTTGGGGACTCGGTTCCATTCATCTTGTACACGCTCCCAAAGATTGGTCATGTTTGTTGGGGCTGAGTCGTACAGTCCGAGCCGTCGTTTCACGATTGACCAAAGATTTTCAATTGGATTGAGGTCAGGACTTTATGCTGACCATTCCATATACTTTAAATTTTATTCACCAATCCATTCCTTGACAATTTTCGCTATGTGCTTTGGATCGCCGTCTTGTTGAAAAATAATATCTTCTTCCGAATACGCACAGTTCTCCATAAAATTGGGAAGATGGGGTGCAAAATATGCAGATAGTCCTCTTTTCGCATAATGCCATCTATTAAATGCAGGGGGCCGACTTTCCACCATGTGAACCATCCCCAGACCATTATATTTCCGCCGCCATGTTTAACCGTTTGCTTCACATGGTGTTGTTCACCATCTGAGTGGAAACGATTGAACTTGGACTCATCAGACCGGACAATAACGTTTGCAAACATCTGTGGTCCAATCTTTGTGCTCTCTTGCAAATTTTAGACGCGCCTTAACATTGCATATCCAATGTTGCGCAGCGCTCTTCTGGCAGTCCACTCACTAACGTTTTTGTTAATGGCCAAAGAAGCTTCTTTAGGTCTTAGCAGCCTATTTTTCCTCATCTGGGATATCATTAGTCGGGCATCTGAGTCCGATAATAATTTTTTGCGACCTTTCTGTTGCGTTCTGGATGTCACATTTCGGCGTTTTTGAGCTGCAATCACTGCCGATTGGCTTATACCGAGCTTTTTGGCAATGGCTTGTGAAGAGCAGCCCTTCTCGGTCAGACACACAACACTATTTTCAATTTTAATGTTAATTTTTACCAATTTGTTGAGAAAAATTAATAACTTTTAAAATGAGCCAGAAATTTACAAAATTTGTTTTGCTATCGCAATACAACGTTTTAAATTGATCTTCGAACAACAAGAAGACAAGATAAGACGTATATATGAAACGTGTAAAAGTGAGTTTTTGCAACTTTTTTTGGTTTTTAAAAAAAATTATTGGCTTAACTGCTTTAGTTTTGTTTTTATGAATGCTGAAAGTCGAGAGTTATTAACATGCACTCACTTTTTCTCGCCACAGTATGTGTGCAAGAGTGCATGTGGTGGCTTTAGAGATGAGTTTAGGCGAATAGATTATCGAGAATACTGTTTTTTTTAATAAATGTATTTGTAGCAGGTTAGGTATTTTTATTCGCTTCTCTTTGTTGTGTTATAGTTTGGTCACTTTGTGTTATTCATTTTAATTTACTTCCTTATTGTGCGTAGCTTGCAGTTATTATTTAGCAGTGATTTGTAATATTTATTATTATTTTGTTTCGTTGCAAATAGCTGTTTGGCGGAGCAGAGGAGCGCTCATTTATGAATTGGAGAAAATATACTTTTTATTTCTTGTGCTTTAATGGTTGTTTGTTAACATTGCCACAGCTATTTACAGGTAATAAATGAATAATTGTCAGTTAAGGAATTTATGTTTTTAGCTTTTATGCTTTTGAGATTCTCGGCGTATGTTATTAAAGGACAAATTGCCGCCAATTATTTGTGGCAATTAACAGAGCACCGTGGGTGCTATTGATATGCGTCTCTTTAAACTGAGTGATCTGTACAGCAGCATTTATTTTATACATGAGAAAGGGCTGCGTTTACTAAACATTATTGATCAGGTTCTTGTCTTTTTACAGATTGTGTTCTTGATTATTGTTGAATTAATGCGCGGCTCGGAAGGCTGCAATTCAGGATTATCAGCAGCTGACGAGTTCCCTTCAGCAAGTGGGGAATGATCAGAGCTGCTCGCAGTAGGAGAGGAAGCTCGGGTAAGTGCAGATTGGTTAGAGTTGAGTAATAATTATCATCGCGAAGGGAGCGGAATTTTGTTGACTTACAGCTATGAGCGGCTAATTGGCATAAACAAATTTACGTATAAAAAACAATTTTTTTTTATTAAATATTGATAAAAAGAAACAAAATGAAATGACAATTTTAAGCCTATGCTGTGGGCTCTTAAATAAGGAAACAAATTTCAAATTAACATAAATAATTTCAAAAGATATTTTTAAAATATTCAAAAAAAATCAAAAGTTGCCTGCTCTTATAATTGGCTCAAGTTCATTTAAATTGTTATAAAATTAAAACTATTATTATTTTGAATTAGTAATTTGTTCTTGGTATTAGTACTTGGTACTGTTACCATTATTTCGGAGTACTGCTTCTCATCTGCTGCTCATACTCTCCCCCACCCTCCCACAAATCATCAAAATTTTTAAATTTTTTTTTGAGAAATGGCCACTTTTACATCGTTCCAAAGGTTTTCGATTGGGTTCAAGTCTTTGTGCTGGCCAATCTAAAACATTTATTCTCTCCTCCTGCAACCACTTCCTCACAATTTTTGAGGAATGCTTTGTGTCGTTATCATGCATAAGATGGTTCGTTAGGTCCTTATTGTTTGCGTATTGCTGTTTGGATAGAGTTTTCAATAAAAATGTCAATGGCTCGTTTGGACTTATTGGCAAAACATCTGATTGGTTAGTTTGAAACGAAAGCAGAAGTAAGCTTACAAAATTTACTAACCATACAGCAAACAGAATTCATGAAATGCGAAGAGAAGTAATTTTCAAATTATGAAACGAATACTTGCAAATTAATTGTCAGCTATGGGTTTAATGGTAAGTTTATATAAGCAACGAATGGATTTGGATGAGCCTGTTGGAACAGATCACTCTCTCTTTGTAACAACACTAATTCAATTAAAAATAAAAGATTGGCGAAAACAAATTTTGTTATATGGGCAAATTAATCCCCACAATACATAATATTCTACCGACCATTACATACATAATATTCTGCCGTCCATTAAAAATGGAACTCGCAAGACACGAGAGATCACATATTAAACGAAAAACATAACATCAACTTAAAGATCACACTAATTTTTGTGGTGATGAAAAGATAATTGTACAATAAGTGCCGTTATTGAAATTAATTGACAGTAAAGGTTTAAATATTTTTATTGGCACAAAGTCATGTCAACTATCCCCACTTTACGGAGCCAAGCCAATCAATCATTTAATAAAGATTACCAATTTCAATTCAATTGGCTTCCACATATATCCAACGAATCTGTAATATAGAATTAGCCCTTTGCACGCATGAATTAAATTTCTTGATTTTGTTTTCAAAATACCTTATAGATCAGATATAGGTTTGGCTAATCAAAGAAAATGAAAGAAATAGAGTCCGCCAAAACTCACCACAGTGTGTCGCGTAGTTTGGGCATTCTTGATGTAGAAAGCAAAGTTACCAACATGCCGCGTGCCAGGAAGCGTTTTGTTGAGGAAACAGACGAAGACTCTTAAAACGATGGGTCTATAGATCTTGGTTCGACATACAGGGTCCGCCACGTAACTTTTTAGGCCATAGGATTTTGAAAATTTGTTTTCTGAAAATTTCATAGAAATCGGACTAAAAATAAGTGAGATATGATCCGAATTAAACTCAATTTAAACGTATACTTATGCGCATATTAAGACGTAATTTACGCATCATACCGAAGTTCGAATCTAGCGTCGGGCACACAGCATTTTACAAAACTTTTTATTTGCTTAGAATGGTAACATAATTAGCTCAGAATGCAACTTTGCCGATCAACCAATAAATGAGGCGGTGGCTTAGTGGTTACAGTGGCGGACAGCGGTCCTGCCTGTGTGAATTCGGATCCCATGTGCGGCCGGCTGGTGAAACTTTTTATTCTAATTACTTTTTTTTCGGTTATTTTTTTATTCTTATAAGCTTAAATGAAAACTACAGTTATTTAATTAAATATCAATAAAAATAGTTTTCAAAAATTAAATCTCATGTTTTTTTTTTGCAATATTAAGGACAATCAATAAGTTACGAAAGTTAGAGCGGGACGCCGATACATGCATGTCTGCATTTGCACATTTACGTTTCGGCGTCCCGCTCTAACACAAATCAATTGCCGTATTCGGCGTATCTACGCAACTCAGATTTGTGCAACATTCGGCAATGTTTCTAAAAGTGTTCTAATTAAATATGTTGCGTACCAAAAAATTTCAAAAGTGTTGTTTGTTAAGCTTTAAAATTATTTAATAGAAAAGGAATGAAAGAAAGGAGAACATGTCACACATTGATCGCGGCAGCATTCGAACACTGTAAACATCATTGGTCTTCGAATCCGGCACACACTCCACTAAGCTACTGTACAACTTCCTCAGCTGGCACTACTGTTTGACATAAGCAAAAATACATACAAACACTTATTGGCCTCTCGCCCTACCTAATGCTTATAATTCTTGTTTATTCGCTTTTGCATTGTTTATGCGCTCATCATGTCGTTCGAATAAAATAATAAGGATATAAAATTTATATTTTTAAATGCTTAATAATAATCCAAATAATGCAAAATTTTCATATAACGGAAAATAAATGATATAAGGTATACCATGATAATCCATGGCCTTCTACAGTCAGCACCTGACTGTAGCGTTCGACTGGTTTTTTTTTAAATGCAATAAAACTAAAACGGTTCATCCGATCATCAAATTTATTATTTTATTTATTATTATTATTTCATATTAAAGTACAATCCTTTCGGTTACTTATGGAATACAAGTTCGTTCAAATGGCTGCCTTACAGTACGCCATACGGCCGACCCAATTTGTGAAGACATTTCCGATTGTTTGCGGCCGTATTTCGGCAACGGCGACGCGAATGTTGTCCTTCAAAGCTTGAATTGTCGCTGGCTTGTCCACATAACACTTGTCTTTGACGGCGCCCCCACAAATAATAATCCAACGGTGTCAAATCACAGCTCCGAGGCGGCCAAACGACATCAGAATTTGAGCTGATAATTCGGTCTCCGAAAACAGTGCGCACAACATCGATCGTAACGTTGGCTGTGTGGCACGGAGCGCCGTCTTGCTGGAACCAAATGTTGTCCAAGTCCGCCTCTTCGATTTCCGGGAAGAACCAATCCGTTAACATGGCGCGGTAGCGTCCGCCATTGGCCGCAACGGCGGCTCCTGCCGCATTTTCGAAGAAAAATGGGCCCATGATGCCGCCGGCCACAGCAGCGATATTACCGGCAGTACGCACATTTTTTGGTTTCTCACGCGTTGGTTTATCAATAATTGTGCCGGTTTCTCTCAATTTTTTCAAAAGAAAGCGCACATACAGAGCGGACGGTGCTTTGTTACGGCTTATTTCCGTGCGTAATTTTCGCACACATTGTGCAACATTTCCATAATTTTCAAAGTAAAACTGCACTATTCCGTATTCGTATACACAACCATTTTCGTTCAGCGGGAGGATAAAACTAACTTTCTGTCAAATCAGATGTAACATCAGTGTTACCACACTCAAAAAAACCACTAGTTAAAAAAAAAGTTAGATGGCGGACCCTGTACAGTATGTCAAGAAACACTTTACACACCGAAAAAAACTTAAAATTTTGACTTTAGGTAGGAAAATTAAAGACTTCGGTTTAGTTTAAAGCGTTTTTTTTTTTTTAATGCAAAGATACTTGTCAATATGTTTTCTATGTTGAGCACAGAAAGCAGTGGCTTTTTCCGAGCGACTCTTGACTGGTAGGGTGCCGCATTATGCTTTGCCGTACCATTTCGTGTGAAACATCGAGGTCACACTCTTCCTTAAGCTCCTGAGCAATTCTTGTCGACTTTTCGCATAATTATGCGATCAACTCGTTTGCCAATTTTACGTTTACGGCCACCTCCACTCTTTGCTACGAGCCTTCCCTCATTTTCCGCGCGATGTAAGACGTTGTAAACAGTTTTCCGAGATACGGAAAACATTTCTGCAAGCTCTGCAGGCGATTTGCCTAGTTGGTGGTTGTAGTAAATCAATTGATTTACTTCAAATGATAACTTTTTCGCTGGCATTTTTAAAAATTGAGATCGACACTTCTAACATGCGCTTGCAGCAAAACTTCACAATCAAATTAAAAGGAATGCAAAAAATACATTGCAAGACGCAATGCGAAAAGCATGGATAACGGATAACCGTTATCTTGCGAATCAGAGGAGGAAAACAGAATGTGTAAAGTTTCTTGACAGTTCAAAATGTTTGTTGTTTTTTTCATGTAATATTGTAGGTTTTGTCAAAGTTTATGTTGATATAAACTAAATATGTATAGTAGAATTTAATTATATTAAAAAAAATACAATAAATAGATCTATAATTAATTTACACGTAAATAAATTAGTTTAAGTTTAATCTATTAAATTTTGAAATTTTCTTTTATCGTCGGCAATAAAGTGTTTGTAAGGAAAATTGTGCATTGTAGGTTTTGTTAAAGTTTATGTTGATATCAACTAAATACATATGTATAGTAGAATTTAATCATATTAAAAAAATACAATAAATAGATCAGAAACCAATAATTTTTAAACGAAAAGTAAAATAATAATTTATTTTTTAGGTTTTAAAGTGTTTTTGACATACTGTATGTATATTTATTTTACACGTATATAAATAAGTTCAGGTTTAATCCACTAAATTTTGAAGTATTCTTTTATGGTCGGCAATAAAGTGTTTGTAAGGAAAATTGTGCATTTGTAACATTTCGGTTACTTATATAGAAAGAAGAAACGCACCATGAGGAATTATATTCAAATTTTTTTATAGTTTATATCAAAAATAAAAATAAAATGTACAAATACAAAATAACTTAATTAACAATAATAATATGGTAATATTATAAATTCAATAGAATATAGATGTAGTGAATATTATTCTAGTAGCTCAATAACTGATTTTTAGAGTTTTGACTTTGCTTATATGTGAGTTGTCTTTGGCCAGAAATAAAAGGATCGGCGCTATTGAATAGGTCGGTGTTTGTTAAAACCCGTGAAATTTTACGTGTATGCTTAAGCCTAAACATTTTTATATCTTTGTGTCTAGCTTCTACAGCTTCTTCAGAGAGTTCTCCAATTAATATTTAAAATTCCTAATAATTGACGGAGCGTGAATTAAAATCTTATGCACTGAAGGAGAAAGGTAGTACCATGGATATTTTTCAACAAGCCCTCTTGAAGTTTATAATGCAATTTTTCTGGATTTATACTATATCCTGCTGACAATGCTTGTAAGAGTGTTGCAAATCTAAGAATTAATTCTTTATCAAGGCCTGTTATATCAGCAGACAAATCTGGATTAGGCCCATTTTTTGCCGAAACTCAGACTGAATACATTGTTTGCGTATTAAAAATAGTTTTTGCTTCTTTTTAACGTATTTCTTAAATTAAAGGAACGGATCGGTACGAGATCATGAAAACGTGGAGAGAGGCCAAATCAAAATCGTTTTTCATGTACTTTTCAAAGAAGACATTTACGCATCATACCGAAGTTCGATCTCGAATTAAGCGCCGGGCACACAGCATTTTACAAAACTTTTTATTTGCTTAGAATGGTAACATAATTAGCTCAGAATGCAACTTTGCCGATCAACCAATAAATGAGGCGGTGGCTTAGTGGTTACAGGGGGGGAAGGGGAGTACATGTGTGAATTGTTCGGATCCCATGTGCGGCCGGCTGGTGAAACTTTTTATTCTAATTACTTTTTTTCGGTTATTTTTTTATTCTTATAAGCTTAAATGAAAACTACAGTTATTTAATTAAATATCAATAAAAATAGTTTTCAAAAATTAAATCTCATGTTTTTTTTGCAATATTAAGGACAATCAATAAGTTACGAAAGTTAGAGCGGGACGCCGATACATGCATGTCTGCATTTGCACATTTACGTTTCGGCGTCCCGCTCTAACACACATCAATTGCCGTATTCGGCGTATGTACGCAACTGTCAGATTTGTGCAACATTCGGCAAAGTTTATAAAAGTGTTCTAATTAAATATGTTGCGTACCAAAAAATTTCAAAAGTATTGTTTGTTAAGCTTTAAAATTATTTAATAGAAAAGGAAAGAAAGAAAGGAGAACATGTCACACATTGATCGCGGCAGCATTCGAACACTGTAAACATCATTGGTCTTCGAATCCGGCACACACTCCACTAAGCTACTGTACAACTTCCTCAGCTGGCACTACTGTTTGACATAAGCAAAAATACATACATAATTCTTGTTTATTCGCATTTGCATTGTTTATGCGCTCATCATGTCGTTCGAATAAAATAATAAGGATATAAAATTTATATTTTTTTTAAATGCTTAATAATAATCCAAATAATGCAAAATTTTCATATAACGGAAAATAAATGATATAAGGTATACCATGATAATCCATGGCCTTCTACAGTCAGCACCTGACTGTAGCGTTCGACTGGTTTTTTTTTTAAATGCAATAAAACTAAAACGGTTCATCCGATCATCAAATTTATTATTTTATTTATTATTATTATTTCATATTAAAGTACAATCCTTTCGGTTACTTATGGAATACAAGTTCGTTCAAATGGCTGCCTTACAGTACGCCATACGGCCGACCCAATTTTTGAAGACATTTCCGATTGTTTGCGGCCGTATTTCGGCAACGGCGACGCGAATGTTGTCCTTCAAAGCTTGAATTGTCGCTGGCTTGTCCACATAACACTTGTCTTTGACGGCGCCCCCACAAATAATAATCCAACGGTGTCAAATCACAGCTCCGAGGCGGCCAAACGACATCAGAATTTGAGCTGATAATTCGGTCTCCGAAAACAGTGCGCACAACATCGATCGTAACGTTGGCTGTGTGGCACGGAGCGCCGTCTTGCTGGAACCAAATGTTGTCCAAGTCCGCCTCTTCGATTTCCGGGAAGAACCAATCCGTTAACATGGCGCGGTAGCGTCCGCCATTGGCCGCAACGGCGGCTCCTGCCGCATTTTCGAAGAAAAATGGGCCCATGATGCCGCCGGCCACAGCAGCGATATTACCGGCAGTACGCACATTTTTTGGTTTCTCACGCGTTGGTTTATCAATAATTGTGCCGGTTTCTCTCAATTTTTTCAAAAAGAAAGCGCACATACAGAGCGGACGGTGCTTTGTTACGGCTTATTTCCGTGCGTAATTTTCGCACACATTGTGCAACATTTCCATAATTTTCAAAGTAAAACTGCACTATTCCGTATTCGTATACACAACCATTTTCGTTCAGCGGAAGGATAAAACTAACTTTCTGTCAAATCAGATGTAACATCAGTGTTACCACACTCAAAAAAACCACTAGTTAAAAAAAAAAGTTAGATGGCGGACCCTGTACAGTATGTCAAGAAACACTTTACACACCGAAAAAAACTTAAAATTTTGACTTTAGGTAGGAAAATTAAAGACTTCGGTTTAGTTTAAAGCGTTTTTTTTTTTTAATGCAAAGATACTTGTCAATATGTTTTCTATGTTGAGCACAGAAAGCAGTGGCTTTTTCCGAGCGACTCTTGACTGGTAGGGTTCCGCATTATGCTTTGCCGTACCATTTCGTGTGAAACATCGAGGTCACACTCTTCCTTAAGCTCCTGAGCAATTCTTGTCGACTTTTCGCATAATTATGCGATCAACTCGTTTGCCAATTTTACGTTTACGGCCACCTCCACTCTTTGCTACGAGCCTTCCCTCATTTTCCGCGCGATGTAAGACGTTGTAAACAGTTTTCCGAGATACGGAAAACATTTCTGCAAGCTCTGCAGGCGATTTGCCTAGTTGGTGGTTGTAGTAAATCAATTGATTTACTTCAAATGATAACTTTTTCGCTGGCATTTTTAAAAATTCAGATCGACACTTCTAACATGCGCTTGCAGCAAAACTTCACAATCAAATTAAAAGGAATGCAAAAAATACATTGCAAGACGCAATGCCAAAAGCATGGATAACGGATAACCGTTATCTTGCGAATCAGAGGAGGAAAACAGAATGTGTAAAGAGTTTCTTGACAGTGTCAAAAATGTTTGTTGTTGTTTTTTTCATGTAATATTGTAGGTTTTGTCAAAGTTTATGTTGATATAAACTAAATATGTATAGTAGAATTTAATTATATTAAAAAAATACAATAAATAGATCTATAATTAATTTACACGTAAATAAATTAGTTTAAGTTTAATCTATTAAATTTTGAAATTTTCTTTTATCGTCGGCAATAAAGTGTTTGTAAGGAAAATTGTGCATTGTAGGTTTTGTTAAAGTTTATGTTGATATCAACTAAATACATATGTATAGTAGAATTTAATCATATTAAAAAAATACAATAAATAGATCAGAAACCAATAATTTTTAAACGAAAAGTAAAATAATAATTTATTTTTTAGGTTTTAAAGTGTTTTTGACATACTGTATGTATATTTATTTTACACGTATATAAATAAGTTCAGGTTTAATCCACTAAATTTTGAAATATTCTTTTATGGTCGGCAATAAAGTGTTTGTAAGGAAAATTGTGCATTTGTAACATTTCGGTTACTTATATAGAAAGAAGAAACGCACCATGAGGAATTATATTCAAATTTTTTTATAGTTTATATCAAAAATAAAAATAAAATGTACAAATACAAAATAACTTAATTAACAATAATAATATGGTAATATTATAAATTCAATAGAATATAGATGTAGTGAATATTATTCTAGTAGCTCAATAACTGATTTTTAGAGTTTTGACTTTGCTTATATGTGAGTTGTCTTTGGCCAGAAATAAAAGGATCGGCGCTATTGAATAGGTCGGTGTTTGTTAAAACCCGTGAAATTTTACGTGTATGCTTAAGCCTAAACATTTTTATATCTTTGTGTCTAGCTTCTACAGCTTCTTCAGAGAGTTCTCCAATTAATATTTAAAATTCCTAATAATTGACAGAGCGTGAATTAAAATCTTATGCACTGAAGGAGAAAGGTAGTACCATGGATATTTTTCAACAAGCCCTCTTGAAGTTTACAATGCAATTTTTCTGGATTTATACTATATCCTGCTGACAATGCTTGTAAGAGTGTTGCAAATCTAAGAATTAATTCTTTATCAAGGCCTGTTATATCAGCAGACAAATCTGGATTAGGCCCATTTTTTGCCGAAACTCAGACTGAATACATTGTTTGCGTATTAAAAATAGTTTTTTTGCTTCTTCTGAACGTATTCGCCAAATTGAAGGATCCGATCGGTACGAGACATGAAAACGTGGAGAGAGGCCAAATC
>JAEIHA010000488.1:0-43480 GCA_018904595.1 Zaprionus indianus
TCTAGTCTGTGACTTGACGGTTTCTAGCCTGTGTCTAGCCTGTGTCTAGCCTGTGTCTAGCCTGTGTCTAGCCTTTGTCTAGCCTGTGTCTAGCCTGTGTCAAGCATGTGCCTAGCCTCTGTCCTACTTAGCCAGTGCCTAGCCAGTGCCTAGCCTGTACCTAGCCAGTGCCTAGCCTGTACCTAGCCAGTACCTAGCCCGTACCTAACCAGTGCCTAGCCTGTTCATAGCCATTGTCTAGCCTGTTCAAAGCCATTGTCTAGCCTGTGCCCAGCCAGTGTCTAGCCTGTGTCTAGCCTGTATCTAGCCTGTGTCTAGCCTGTGTCTAGCCTGTGTCTAGCATGTGTCTAGCCTGTGTCTAGCCTGTGTCTAGCCTGTGTCTAGCCTGTGTCTAGCCTGCGTCTAGCCTGTGTTTAGCTTGTGTCAAGTCTGTGTCTAGCCTGTGTCTAGCCTGTGTCTAGCCTGTGTCTAGCCTGTGTCTAGCCTGTGTCTAGCCTGTGTCTAGCCTGTGCCTAGCCTATGTCTAGCTTGTGTCTAGCCTGTGTCTAGCCTGTGTCTAGCCTGTGTCTAGCATGTGTCTAGCCTGTGTCTAGCCTGTGTCTAGCCTGTGTCTAGCCTGTATCTAGCCTGTGTCTATTCTGTGTCTAGCCTGTGCCTAGCCAGTGACTAGCCAGTGCCTAGCCTGTGCCTAGCCTGTGCCTTGCCTGAGACAGGCATGTGCATAGCGTGTGCCTAGCCAGTGTCTAGCCAGTGCCTAGCATGTGCCTAGCCAGTGTCTAGCCTGTGTCTAGCCTGTGTCTAGCCTGTGCCTAGCCTGTGTCTAGCCTGTGTCTAGCCTGTGTCTAGCCTGTGTCTAGCCTGTGTCTAGCCTGTGTCTAGCCTGTGTCTAGCCTGTGTCTAGCCTGTGCCTAGCCAGTGTCTAGCCTGTGCCCAGCCAGTGTCTAGCCTGTGTCTAGCCTGTGCCTAGCCAGTTTCTAGCCTGTGTCTAGCCTGTGTCTGGCCTGTGTCTAGCCTATGTCTAGCCTGTGTCTAGCCTGTGTCTAGCCTGTGTCTAGCCTGTGTCAGGCCTGTGTCTGGCCTGTGTCTAGCCTGTGTCTAGCCTGTGTCTAGCCTGTGTCTAGCCTGTGTCTAGCCTGTGTCTAGCTTGTGTCTATCCAGTGTCTAGCCTGTGCCCAGCCAGTGTCTAGCCTGTGTCTAGCCTGTATCTAGCCTGTGTCTAGCCTGTGTCTAGCCTGTGTCTAACATGTGTCTAGCCTGTGTCTAGCCTGTGTCTAGCCTGTGTCTAGCCTGTGTCTAGCCTGCGTCTAGCCTGTGTTTAGCTTGTGTCAAGTCTGTGACTAGCCTGTGTCTAGCCTGTGTCTAGCCTGTGTCTAGCCTGTGTCTAGCCTGTGTCTAGCCTGTGTCTAGCCTGTGTCTAGCCTGTGCCTAGCCTATGTCTAGCTTGTGTCTAGCCTGTGTCTAGCCTGTGTCTAGCCTGTGTCTAGCATGTGTCTAGCCTGTGTCTAGCCTGTGTCTAGCCTGTATCTAGCCTGTGTCTAGCCTGTGTCTAGCCTGTGCCTAGCCAGTGACTAGCCAGTGCCTAGCCTGTGCCTAGCCTGTGTCTAGCCTGTGCCTTGCCTGAGAAAGGCATGTGCATAGCGAGTGCCTAGCCAGTGTCTAGCCAGTGCCTAGCCTGTGCCTAGCCAGTGTCTAGCCTGTGTCTAGCCTGTGTCTAGCCTGTGTCTAGCCTGTGTCTAGCCTGTGTCTAGCCTGTGTCTAGCCTGTGTCTAGCCTGTTTCTAGCCTGTGTCTAGCCTGTGTCTAGCCTGTGTCTAGCATGTGTCTAGCCTGTGTCTAGCCTGTGTCTAGCCTGTGTTGCCTGTGTCTAGCCTGTGTCTAGCCTGTGTCTAGCCTGTGTCTAGCCTGTGCCTAGCCAGTGTCTAGCCTGTGCCCAGCCAGTGTCTAGCCTGTGTCTAGCCTGTGCCTAGCCAGTTTCTAGCCTGTGTCTAGCCTGTGCCTAGCCAGTGTCTAGCCTGTGCCCAGCCAGTGTCTAGCCTGTGTCTAGCCTGTGCCTAGCCAGTTTCTAGCCTGTGTCTAGCCTGTGCTTAGCCAGTGTCTAGTCTGTGCGAAGCCAGTGTCTATCCTGTGCCTAGCCAGTGTCTATCCAGTGTCTAGCCTGTGCCTTGCCTGTGACTGGCATGTGCATAGCCTGTGCCTAGCCAGTGTCTAGCCTGAGACTGGCATGTGCATAGCGTATGCCTAGCCAGTGTCTAGCCAGTGCCTAGCCTGTGCCTAGCCAGTGTCTAGCCTTTGTCTAGCCTGTGCATAGCCAGAGTCCAGCCTGTGCCTAGCCAGTGTGTAGCCTCTGTCTAGCCTGTGTCTAGTCTGTGACTTGACGGTTTCTAGCCTGTGTCTAGCCTGTGTCTAGCCTGTGTCTAGCCTGTGTCTAGCCTGTGTCTAGCCTTTGTCTAGCCTTTGTCTAGCCTGTGTCTAGCCTGTGTCAAGCATGTAACTAGCCTCTGCCTAGCCTGTACCTAGCCAGTGCCTAGCCAGTGCCTAGCCTGTACCTAGCCAGTGCCTAGCCTGTACCTAGCCAGTACCTAGCCCGTACCTAACCAGTGCCTAGCCTGTTCATAGCCATTGTCTAGCCTGTTCAAAGCCATTGTCTAGCCTGTGCCCAGCCAGTGTCTAGCCTGTGTCTAGCCTGTATCTAGCCTGTGTCTAGCCTGTGTCTAGCCTGTGTCTAGCATGTGTCTAGCCTGTGTCTAGCCTGTGTCTAGCATGTTTCTAGCCTGTGTCTAGCCTGTGTCTAGCCTGTATCTAGCCTGTGTCTAGCCTGTGTCTAGCCTGTGCCTAGCCAGTGACTAGCCAGTGCCTAGCTTGTGCCTAGCCTGTGTCTAGCCTGTGCCTTGCCTGAGACAGGCATGTGCATAGCGTGTGCCTAGCCAGTGTCTAGCCAGTGCCTAGCCTGTGCCTAGCCAGTGTCTAGCCTGTGTCTAGCCTGTGTCAAGCCTGTGTCTAGCCTGTGTCTAGCCTGTGTCTAGCCTGTGTCTAGCCTGTGTCTAGCCTGTGTCTAGCCTGTGTCTAGCCTGTGTCTAGCCTGTGTCTAGCCTGTGTCTAGCCTGTGTCTAGCATGTGTCTAGCCTGTGTCTAGCCTGTGTCTAGCCTGTTTCTAGCCTGTGTCTAGCCTGTGTCTAGCCTGTGTCTAGCTTGTGTCTAGCCTGTGTCTAGCCTGTGTCTAGCCTGTGTTGCCTGTGTATAGCCTGTGTCTAGCCTGTGTCTAGCCTGTGTCTAGCCTGTGTCTAGCCTGTGCCTAGCCAGTGTCTAGCCTGTGCCCAGCCAGTGTCTAGCCTGTGTCTAGCCTGTGCCTAGCCAGTTTCTAGCCTGTGTCTAGCCTGTGCCTAGCCAGTGTCTAGCCTGTGCCCAGCCAGTGTCTAGCCTGTGCCTAGCCAGTTTCTAGCCTGTGTCTAGCCTGTGCTTAGCCAGTGTCTAGTCTGTGCGAAGCCAGTGTCTATCCTGTGCCTAGCCAGTGTCTATCCAGTGTCTAGCCTGTGCCTTGCCTGTGACTGGCATGTGCATAGCCTGTGCCTAGCCAGTGTCTAGCCTGAGACTGGCATGTGCATAGCGTATGCCTAGCCAGTGTCTAGCCAGTGCCTAGCCTGTGCCTAGCCAGTGTCTAGCCTTTGTCTAGCCTGTGCATAGCCAGAGTCTAGCCTGTGCCTAGCCAGTGTGTAGCCTCTGTCTAGCCTGTGTCTAGTCTGTGACTTGATCGGTTTCTAGCCTGTGTCTAGCCTTTGTCTAGCCTGTGTCTAGCCTGTGTCTAGCCTGTGTCTAGCCTGTGTCTAGCCTGTGTCTAGCCTGTGTCTAGCCTGTGTCTAGCCTGTGTCTAGCCTGTGCCTAGCATGTGTCTAGCCTGTGTCTAGCCTGTGTCTAGCCTGTGTCTAGCCTGTGCCTAGCAAGTTTGTAGCCTGTGCTTAGCCAGTGTCTAGTCTGTGCCAAGCCAGTGTCTAGCCTGTGTCTAGCCTGTGTCTAGCCTGTGTCTAGGCTGTGTCTAGGCTGTGTCTAGCCTGTGTCTAGCTAGTGTCTAGCCTGTGTCTAGTCTGTGCCTAGCCTGTGTCTATCCTGTGTCTAGCCTGTGTCTAGCCTGTGTCTAGCCTGTGTCTAGCCTGTGCCTAGCCAGTGTCTAGCCTGTGCCCAGCCAGTACCTAGCCTGTGTCTAGCCTGTGCCTAGCCAGTTTCTAGCCTGTGTCTAGCCTGTGTCTAGGCTGTGTCTAGCCTGTGTCTAGCCTGTGTCTAGCCTGTGTCTAGCCTGTGTCTAGCCTGTGTCTAGCATGTGCCTAGCCTCTGCCTAGCCTGTACCTAGCCAGTGCCTAGCCTCTGCCTAGCCTGTGCCCAGCCAGTGTCTAGCCTGTGTCTAGCCTGTGTCTAGCCTGTGCCTAGCCAGTTTCTAGCCTGTGTCTAGCCTGTGCTTAGCCAGTGTCTAGTCTGTGTCAAGCCCGTGTCTAGCCTGTGTCTAGCTTGTGTCTAGCCTGTGTCTAGCCAGTGTCTAGCCTGTGTCTAGCCTGTGTCTAGCCTGTGTCTAGCCTGTGTCTAGCCTGTGTCTAGCCTGTGTCTAGCCTGTGTCTAGCCTGTGTCTAGCCTGTGCCTAGCATGTGTCTAGCCTGTGTCTAGCCTGTGTCTAGCCTGTGTCTAGCCTGTGCCTAGCAAGTTTGTAGCCTGTGCTTAGCCAGTGTCTAGTCTGTGCCAAGCCAGTGTCTAGCCTGTGTCTAGCCTGTGTCTAGCCTGTGTCTAGGCTGTGTCTAGGCTGTGTCTAGCCTGTGTCTAGCCTGTGTCTAGCCTGTGTCTAGCCTGTGTCTAGCCTGTGCCTAGCCAGTGTATAGCCTGTGCCCAGCCAGTGTCTAGCCTGTGTCTAGCCTGTGCCTTGCCAGTTTCTAGCCTGTGTCTAGCCTGTGTCTAGCCTGTGTCTAGCCAGTGTCTAGCCTGTGTCTAGCCTGTGTCTAGCCTGTGTCTAGCATGTGTCTAGCCTGTGTCTAGCCTGTGTCTAGCCTATGTATAGCCTGTGTCTAGCCTGTGTCTAGCCTGTGCCTAGCCAGTTTCTAGCCTGTGTATATCCTGTGCCTAGCCAGTGTCTAGCCTGTGCCTAGCCTGTGCCTAGCCAGTGTCTAGCCTGTGCCTAGCCAGTGTCTAGCCTGTGCCTAGCCAGTGTCTAGCCTGTGCCTAGCCAGTGTCTAGCCTGTGCCAAGCCAGTGTCTAGCCTGTGCCTAGCCAGTTTCTAGCCTGTGTCTAGCCTGTGTCTAGCCTGTGGCTAGCCTGTGGCCTAGCCAGTGCCTAGCTATTGTCTAGCCTGTGTCTAGCCTGTCTAGCCTGTGTCTAGCCTGTGTCTAGCCTGTGTCTAGCCTGTGTCTAGCCTGTGTCTAGCCTGTGTCTAGCCTGTGTCTAGCCTGTGTCTAGCCTGTGCCCAGCCAGTGTCTAGCCTGTGTCTAGCCTGTGCCTTTCCAGTTTCTAGCCTGTGTATAGCCTGTGTCTAGCCTGTGTCTAGCCTGTGTCTAGCCTGTGTCTAACCTGTGCCTAGCCTGTGTCTAGCCTTTGCCTAGCCAGTGTCTAGCCTGTGCCCAGCCAGTGTCTAGCCTGTGTCTAGCCTGTGTCTAGCCTGTGTCTAGCCTGTGTCTAGCCTGTGTCTAGCCTGTGTCTAGCCTGTGTCTAGCCTGTGTCTAGGCTGTGTCTAGCCAGTGCCTAGCCTGAGCCCAGCCAGTGTCTAGCCTGTGTCTAGCCTGTGCCTAGCCAGTGTATAGCCTGTGCCCAGCCAGTGTCTAGCCTGTGTCTAGCCTGTGCCTTGCCAGTTTCTAGCCTGTGTCTAGCCTGTGTCTAGCCTGTGTCTAGCCTGTGTCTAGCCAGTGTCTAGCCTGTGTCTAGCCTGTGTCTAGCCTGTGTCTAGCCTGTGTCTAGTCTGTGTCTAGCCTGTGTCTAGCCTATGTATAGCCTGTGTCTAGCCTGTGTCTAGCCTGTGCCTAGCCAGTTTCTAGCCTGTGTCTATCCTGTGCCTAGCCTATGTCTAGCCTGTGCCTAGCCTGTGCCTTGCCAGTGTCTAGCCTGTGCCTAGCCAGTGTCTAGCCTGTGCCAAGCCAGTGTCTAGCCTGTGCCTAGCCAGTTTCTAGCCTGTGTCTAGCCTGTGGCTAGCCTGTGCCTAGCCAGTGCCTAGCTAGTGTCTAGCCTGTGTCTAGCCTGTGTCTAGCCTGTGTCTAGCCTGTGTCTAGCCTGTGTCTAGCCTGTGTCTAGCCTGTACCCAGCCAGTGTCTAGCCTGTGTCTAGCCTGTGCCTTGCCAGTTTCTAGCCTGTGTATAGCCTGTGTCTAGCCTGTGTCTAGCCAGTGTCTAGCCTGTGTCTAGCCTGTGTCTAGCCTGTGTCTAGCCTGTCTCTAGCCTGTGTCTAGCCTGTGTCTAGCCTGTGTCTAGCCTGTGTCTAGCCTGTGTCTAGCCTGTGTCTAGCCTGTGTCTAGCCTGTGTCTAGCCTGTGTCTAGCCTGTGCCTAGCCAGTTTCTAGCCTGTGTCTATCCTGTGCCTATCCTGTGCCTAGCCAGTCTCTAGCCTGTGCCTAGCCTGTGCCTAGCCAGTGTCTAGCCTGTGCCTAGCCAGTGGCTAGCCTGTGCCAAGCCAGTGTCTAGACTGTGCCTAGCCAGTTTCTAGCCTGTGTCTAGCCTGTGTCTAGCCTGTGTCTAGCCTGTGCCAAGCCAGTGTCTAGCCTGTGTCTAGCCTGTGTCTAGCCTGTATCTAGCCTGTGTCTAGCCTGTGTCTAGCCTGTGTCTAGCCTGTGTCTAGCCTGTGTCTAGCCTGTGTCTAGCCTGTGTCTAGCCTGTGTCTAGCCTGTGTCTAGCCTGTGTCTAGCCTGTGTCTAGCCTGTGTCTAGCCTGTGCCTAGCCAGTGCCTAGCCTGAGCCCAGCCAGTGTCTAGCCTGTGTCTAGCCTGTGCCTAGCCAGTTTCTAGCCTGTGTCTAGCCTGTGTCTAGCCTGTGTCTAGCCTGTGTCTAGCCTGTGTCTAGCCTGTGTCTAGCCTGTGCCTAGCCAGTGCCTAGCCTGAGCCCAGCCAGTGTCTAGCCTGTGTCTAGCCTGTGCCTAGCCAGTTTCTAGCCTGTGACTAGCCTGTGCTTAGCCAGTGTCTCGTCTGTGCCAAGCCCGTCTCTAGCCTGTGTCTAGCCTGTGTATAGCCTGTGTCTAGCCTGTTTCAAGCCTGTGTCTAGCCTGTGTCTAGCCTGTATCTAGCCTGTTTCTAGCCTGTGTCTAGCCTGTGTCTAGCCTGTGTCTATCGTGTGTCTAGCCTGTGTCTAGCCTGTGTATAGCCTGTGTCTAGCCTGTGTTTAGAATGTGTCTAGCCTGTGTCTAGCCTGTGTCTAGTCTGTGTCTAGCCTGTGTCTAGCCTGTGTCTAGATTGTGTCTAGCCTTTGTCTAGCCTGTGTCTAGCCTCTGCCTAGCCTGTACCTAGCCAGTGCCTAGCCTGTACCTAGCCAGTACCTAGCCTGTACCTAGCCAGTACCTAGCCTGTACCTAGCCAGTGCCTAGCCTGTACATAGCCAGTGCCTATCCTGTACATAGCCATTGTCTAGCCTGTGCCTAGCCAGTGTCTAGCCTGTGCCTAGCCAGTGTCTAGCCTGTGCCCAGCCAGTGTCTAGCCTGTGCCTAGCCAGTTTCTAGCCTGTGTCTAGCCTGTGTCTAGCCTGTGTCTAGCCTGTGTCTAGCCTGTGCCAAGCCAGTGTCTAGCCTGTGTCTAGCCTGTGTCTAGCCTGTATCTAGCCTGTGTCTAGCCTGTGTCTAGCCCTTGTCTAGCCTGTGTCTAGCCTGTGTCTAGCCTGTGTCTAGCCTGTGTCTAGCCTGTGTCTAGCCTGTGTCTAGCCTGTGTCTAGCCTGTGCCTAGCCTGTGCCTAGCCAGTGCCTAGCCTGTGCCCAGCCAGTGTCTAGCCTGTGTCTAGCCTGTGCCTAGCCAGTTTCTAGCCTGTGTCTAGCCTGTGTCTAGCCTGTGTCTAGCCTGTGTCTAGCCTGTGTCTAGCCTGTGCCTAGCCAGTGCCTAGCCTGTGCCCAGCCAGTGTCTAGCCTGTGTCTAGCCTGTGCCTAGCCAGTGTCTAGCCTGTGTCTAGCCTGTGTCTAGCCTGTATCTAGCCTGTGTCTAGCCTGTGTCTAGCCCTTGTCTAGCCTGTGTCTAGCCTGTGTCTAGCCTGTGTCTAGCCTGTGTCTAGCCTGTGTCTAGCCTGTGTCTAGCCTGTGTCTAGCCTGTGTCTAGCCTGTGCCTAGCCAGTGCCTAGCCTGAGCCCAGCCAGTGTCTAGCCTGTGTCTAGCCTGTGCCTAGCCAGTTTCTAGCCTGTGTCTAGCCTGTGTCTAGCCTGTGTCTAGCCTGTGTCTAGCCTGTGTCTAGCCTGTGCCTAGCCAGTGCCTAGCCTGAGCCCAGCCAGTGTCTAGCCTGTGTCTAGCCTGTGCCTAGCCAGTTTCTAGCCTGTGACTAGCCTGTGCTTAGCCAGTGTCTCGTCTGTGCCAAGCCCGTCTCTAGCCTGTGTCTAGCCTGTGTATAGCCTGTGTCTAGCCTGTTTCAAGCCTGTGTCTAGCCTGTGTCTAGCCTGTATCTAGCCTGTTTCTAGCCTGTGTCTAGCCTGTGTCTAGCCTGTGTCTATCGTGTGTCTAGCCTGTGTCTAGCCTGTGTATAGCCTGTGTCTAGCCTGTGTTTAGAATGTGTCTAGCCTGTGTCTAGCCTGTGTCTAGTCTGTGTCTAGCCTGTGTCTAGCCTGTGTCTAGCCTGTGTCTAGCCTGTGTCTAGATTGTGTCTAGCCTTTGTCTAGCCTGTGTCTAGCCTCTGCCTAGCCTGTACCTAGCCAGTGCCTAGCCTGTACCTAGCCAGTACCTAGCCTGTACCTAGCCAGTACCTAGCCTGTACCTAGCCAGTGCCTAGCCTGTACATAGCCAGTGCCTATCCTGTACATAGCCATTGTCTAGCCTGTGCCTAGCCAGTGTCTAGCCTGTGCCTAGCCAGTGGCTAGCCTGTGCCAAGCCAGTGTCTAGACTGTGCCTAGCCAGTTTCTAGCCTGTGTCTAGCCTGTGTCTAGCCTGTGTCTAGCCTGTGTCTAGCCTGTGCCAAGCCAGTGTCTAGCCTGTGTCTAGCCTGTGTCTAGCCTGTATCTAGCCTGTGTCTAGCCTGTGTCTAGCCTGTGTCTAGCCTGTGTCTAGCCTGTGTCTAGCCTGTGTCTAGCCTGTGTCTAGCCTGTGTCTAGCCTGTGTCTAGCCTGTGTCTAGCCTGTGTCTAGCCTGTGCCTAGCCAGTGCCTAGCCTGAGCCCAGCCAGTGTCTAGCCTGTGTCTAGCCTGTGCCTAGCCAGTTTCTAGCCTGTGTCTAGCCTGTGTCTAGCCTGTGTCTAGCCTGTGTCTAGCCTGTGTCTAGCCTGTGTCTAGCCTGTGCCTAGCCAGTGCCTAGCCTGAGCCCAGCCAGTGTCTAGCCTGTGTCTAGCCTGTGCCTAGCCAGTTTCTAGCCTGTGACTAGCCTGTGCTTAGCCAGTGTCTCGTCTGTGCCAAGCCCGTCTCTAGCCTGTGTCTAGCCTGTGTATAGCCTGTGTCTAGCCTGTTTCAAGCCTGTGTCTAGCCTGTGTCTAGCCTGTATCTAGCCTGTTTCTAGCCTGTGTCTAGCCTGTGTCTAGCCTGTGTCTATCGTGTGTCTAGCCTGTGTCTAGCCTGTGTATAGCCTGTGTCTAGCCTGTGTTTAGAATGTGTCTAGCCTGTGTCTAGCCTGTGTCTAGTCTGTGTCTAGCCTGTGTCTAGCCTGTGTCTAGCCTGTGTCTAGCCTGTGTCTAGCCTTGTGTCTAGCCTGTGTCTAGCCTGTGTCTAGCCTGTGCCTAGCCTGCCTAGCCTGTACCTAGCCAGTGCCTAGCCTGTACCTAGCCAGTACCTAGCCTGTACCTAGCCAGTGCCTAGCCTGTACCTAGCCAGTGCCTAGCCTGTACATAGCCAGTGCCTAGCCTGTACCTAGCCAGTGTCTAGCCTGTGCCTAGCCAGTGTCTAGCCTGTGCCCAGCCAGTGTCTAGCCTGTGTCTAGCCTGTGCCTAGCCAGTGTCTAGCCTGTGTCTAGCCTGTGCCCAGCCAGTGTCTAGCCTGTGTCTAGCCTGTGCCTAGCCAGTTTCTAGCCTGTGTCTAGCCTGTGCTCAGCCAGTGTTTAGCCTGTGCCCAGCCAGTGTCTAGCCTGTGTCTAGCCTGTGCCTAGCCAGTTTCTAGCCTGTGTCTAGCCTGTGCTTAGCCAGTGTCTAGCCTGTGACTAGCTTGTGTCTAGCCTGTGTCTAGCCTGTATCTAGCCTGTTTCTAGCCTGTGTCTAGCCTGTGTCTAGCCTGTGTCTAGCCTGTGTCTAGCTAGTGTCTAGCCTGTGTCTAGCCTGTGTCTAGCCTGTGTCTAGCCTGTGTCTAGCCTGTGTCTAGCCTGTGTCTAGCTTGTGTCTAGCCTGTGTCTAGCCTGTGTCTAGCCTGTGTCTAGCCTGTGTCGAGCCTGTGTCTTTCCTGTGTCTAGCCTGTGTTTAGAATGTGTCTAGCCTGTGTCTAGCCTGTGTCTAGCCTGTGTCTAGCCTGTGTCTAGCCTGTGTCTAGCCTGTGTCTAGCCTGTGTCTAGCCTGTGTCTAGCCTGTGTCTAGCCTGTGTCTAGCCTGTGTCTAGCCTGTGTCTAGCCTGTGTCTAGCCTGTGTCTAGC
Organism: Zaprionus indianus; assembly: GCA_018904595.1. NCBI lineage: Eukaryota > Metazoa > Arthropoda > Insecta > Diptera > Drosophilidae > Zaprionus > Zaprionus indianus. The sequence goes on from JAEIHA010000488.1 coordinate 10,677, forward strand.
CTGTGTCTAGCCTGTGTCTAGCCTGTGTCTAGCCTTTGTCTAGCCTGTGTCTGGCCTGTGTCTAGCATGTGCCTAGCCTCTGCCTAGCCTGTACCTAGCCTGTACCTAGCCAGTACCTAGCCTGTACCTAGCCAGTGCCTAGCCTGTACATAGCCATTTCCTATCCTGTACATAGCCATTGTCTAGCCTGTGCCTAGCCAGTGTCTAGCCTGTGCCTAGTCAGTGTCTAGCCTGTGCCCAGCCAATGTCTAGCCTGTGCCTAGCCAGTTTCTAGCCTGTGTCTAGCCTGTGCTCAGGAAGTGTCTAGTCTGTGCCAAGCCAGTGTCTAGCCTGTGTCTAGCCTGTGTCTAGCTTGTGTCTAGCCTGTTTCTAGCCCGTGTCTAGCCTGTGTCTAGCCTGTGTCTAGCCTGTGTCTAGCCTGTGCCTTGCCTGAGACAGGCATGTGCATGGCGTGTGCCTAGCCAGTGTCTAGCCAGTGCCTAGCCTGTGCCTAGCCAGTGTCTAGCCTTTGTCTAGCCTGTGCCTAGCCAGTTTCTAGCCTGTGTCTAGCCTGTGTCTAGCCTGTGTCTAGCCTGTGACTAGCTTGTGTCTAGCCTGTGTCTAGCCTGTGTCTAGCCTGTGTCTAGCCTGTGTCTAGCCTGTGTCTAGCCTGTGTCTAGCCTGTGTCTAGCCTGTGTCTAGCCTGTGTCTAGCCTGTGTCTAGCCTGTGTCTAGCCTGTGTCTAGCCTGTGTCTAGCCTGTGTCTAGCCTGTGTCTAGCCTGTGTCTAGCCTGTGTCTAGCCTGTGTCTAGCCTGTGTCTAGCCTAGCCTGTCTAGCCTGTGTCTAGCCTGTGTCTAGCCTGTGTCTAGCCTGTGTCTAGCCTGTGTCTAGCCTGTGTCTAGCCAGTGTCTAGCCTGTGCCTAGCCTGTGTCTAGCCTGTGTCTAGCCTGTGTCTAGCCTGTGTCTAGCCTGTGTCTAGCCTGTGTCTAGCCTGTGTCTAGCCTGTGTCTAGCCTGTGTCTAGCCTGTGTCTAGCCTGTGTCTAGCCTGTGTCTAGCCTGTGTCTAGCCTGTGTCTAGCCTGTGTCTAGCCTGTGTCTAGCCTGTGTCTAGCCTGTGTCTAGCCTGTGTCTAGCCTGTGCCTAGCCTGTGTCAGGCCTGTGTCTGGCCTGTGCCTAGCCAGTGTCTAGCCAGTGTCTAGCCTGTGTCTAGCCTGTGTCTAGCCTTGTGTCTAGCCTGTGTCTAGCCTAGTGTCTAGCCTGTGTCTAGCCTGTGCCTTAGCATGTGTCTAGCCTGTGTCTAGCCTGTGTCTAGCCTGTTTCTAGCCTGTGTCTAGCCTGTGTCTAGCCTGTGTCTAGCCTGTGTCTAGCCTGTGTCTAGCCTGTGTCTAGCCTGTGTCTAGCCTGTGTCTAGCCTGTGTCTAGCCTGTGTCTAGCCTGTGTCTAGCCTGTGTCTAGCCTGTGTCTAGCCTGTGTCTAGCCTGTGTCTAGCCTGTGTCTAGCCTGTGTCTAGCCTTTAGCCTGTGTCTAGCCTGTGTCTAGCCTGTGTCTAGCCTGTGTCTAGCCTGTGTCTAGCCTGTGTCTAGCCTGTGTCTAGCCTGTAGCCTGTGTCTAGCCTGTGTCTAGCCTGTGTCTAGCCTGTGTCTAGCCTGTATTTAGAATGTGTCTAGCCTGTGTCTAGCCTGTGTCTAGCCTGTGTTTGTCTAGCCTGTGTCTAGCCTGTGTCTAGCCTGTGTCTAGCCTGTGTCTAGCCTGTGTCTAGCCTGTGTCTAGCCTGTGTCTAGCCTGTGTCTAGCCTGTGTCTAGCCTGTGTCTAGCCTGTGTCTAGCCTTTGTCTAGCCTGTGTCTAGCCTGTGTCTAGCATGTGCCTAGCCTCTGCCTAGCCTGTACCTAGCCTGTACCTAGCCAGTACCTAGCCTGTACCTAGCCAGTGCCTAGCCTGTACATAGCCATTTCCTATCCTGTACATAGCCATTGTCTAGCCTGTGCCTAGCCAGTGTCTAGCCTGTGCCTAGTCAGTGTCTAGCCTGTGCCCAGCCAGTGTCTAGCCTGTGTCTAGCCTGTGCCTAGCCAGTTTCTAGCCTGTGTCTAGCCTGTGCTCAGGCAGTGTCTAGTCTGTGCCAAGCCAGTGTCTAGCCTGTGTCTAGCCTGTGTCTAGCTTGTGTCTAGCTTGTGTCTAGCCTGTTTCTAGCCTGTGTCTAGCCTGTGTCTAGCCTGTGTCTAGCCTGTGCCTTGCCTGAGACAGGCATGTGCATGGCGTGTGCCTAGCCAGTATCTAGCCAGTGCCTAGCCTGTGCCTAGCCAGTGTCTAGCCTTTGTCTAGCCTGTGCCTTGCCTGAGACTGGCATGTGCATAGCGTGTGCCTAGCCAGTGTCTAGCCTGTGTCTAGGCTGTGTCTAGGCTGTGTCTAGCCTGTGTCTAGCCTGTGTCTAGCCTGTGTCTAGCCTGTGTCTAGCCTGTGTCTAGCCTGTGCCTAGCCAGTGTATAGCCTGTGCCCAGCCAGTGTCTAGCCTGTGTCTAGCCTGTGCCTTGCCAGTTTCTAGCCTGTGTCTAGCCTGTGTCTAGCCTGTGTCTAGCCTGTGTCTAGCCTGTGTCTAGCCTGTGTCTAGCCTGTGTCTAGCCTGTGTCTAGCCTGTGTCTAGCCTGTGTCTAGCCTGTGTCTAGCCTGTGTCTATTCTGTGTCTAGCCTATGTATAGCCTGTGTCTAGCCTGTGTCTAGCCTGTGCCTAGCCAGTTTCTAGCCTGTGTCTATCCTGTGCCTCGCCAGTGTCTAGCCTGTGCCTAGCCTGTGCCTAGCCAGTGTCTAGCCTGTGCCTAGCCAGTGTCTAGCCTGTGCCAAGCCAGTGTCTAGCCTGTGCCTAGCCAGTTTCTAGCCTGTGTCTAGCCTGTGTCTAGCCTGTGGCTAGCCTGTGCCTAGCCAGTGCCTAGCTAGTGTCTAGCCTGTGTCTAGCCTGTGTCTAGCCTGTGTCTAGCCTGTGTCTAGCCTGTGTCTAGCCTGTGTCTAGCCTGTGTCTAGCCTGTGCCCAGCCAGTGTCTAGCCTGTGTCTAGCCTGTGCCTTGCCAGTTTCTAGCCTGTGTCTAGCCTGTGTCTAGCCTGTGTCTAGCCAGTGTCTAGCCTGTGTCTAGCCTGTGTCTAGCCTGTGTCTAGCCTGTGTTTAGCCTATGTATAGCCTGTGTCTAGCCTGTGTCTAGCCTGTGTCTAGCCTGTGCCTAGCCAGTTTCTAGCCTGTGTCTATCCTGTGCGTAGCCAGTGTCTAGCCTGTGCCTAGCCTGTGCCTAGCCAGTGTCTAGCCTGTGCCTAGCCAGTGTCTAGCCTGTGCCTAGCCAGTGTCTAGCCTGCGCCTAGCCAGTGTCTAGCCTGTGCCAAGCCAGTGTCTAGCCTGTGCCTAGCCAGTTTCTAGCCTGTGTCTAGCCTGTGTCTAGCCTGTGTCTAGCCTGTGCCAAGCCAGTGTCTAGCCTGTGTCTAGCCTTTGTCTAGCCTGTATCTAGCCTGTGTCTAGCCTGTGTCTAGCCTGTGTCTAGCCTGTGCCTAGCCAGTGCCTAGCCAGTGTCTAGCCTGAGCCCAGCCAGTGTCTAGCCTGTGTCTAGCCTGTGCCTAGCCAGTTTCTAGCCTGTGTCTAGCCTATGTCTAGCCTGTGTCTAGCCTGTGTCTAGCATGTGCCTAGCCTCTGCCTAGCCTGTGTCTAGCTTGTGTCTAGCCTGTGTCTAGCCTGTGTCTAGCCTGTGTCTAGCCTGTGTCTAGCCTGTGTCTAGCCTGTGTCTAGCCTGTGTCGAGCCTGTGTCTAGCCTGTGTCTAGCCTGTGTCTAGCCTGTGTTTAGTATGTGTCTAGCCTGTGTCTAGCCTGTGTCTAGCCTGTGTCTAGCCTGTGTCTAGCCTGTGTCTAGCCTGTGTCTAGCCCTTGTCTAGCCTGTGTCTAGATTGTGTCTAGCCTGTGTCTAGGCTGTGTCTAGCCTTTGTCTAGCCTGTGTCTAGCCTGTGTCTAGCATGTGCCTAGCCTCTGCCTAGCCTGTACCTAGCCAGTGCCTAGCCTGTACCTAGCCAGTACCTAGCCTGTACCTAGCCAGTACCTAGCCTGTACCTAGCCAGTGCCTAGCCTGTACATAGCCAGTGCCTATCCTGTACATAGCCATTGTCTAGCCTGTGCCTAGCCAGTGTCTAGCCTGTGCCCAGCCAGTGTCTAGCCTGTGTCTAGCCTGTGCCTAGCCAGTTTCTAGCCTGTGTCTAGCCTGTGCTCAGGCAGTGTCTAGTCTGTGCCAAGCCAGTGTCTAGCCTGTGTCCAGCCTGTGTCTAGCTTGTGTCTAGCCTGTTTCTAGCCTGTGTCTAGCCTGTGTCTAGCTTGTGTCTAGCCTGTGTCTAGCCTGTGCCTTGCCTGAGACAGGCATGTGCATGGCGTGTGCCTAGCCAGTGTCTAGCCAGTGCCTAGCCTGTGCCTAGCCAGTTTCTAGCCTGTGTCTAGCCTGTGCTCAGGCAGTGTCTAGTCTGTGCCAAGCCAGTGTCTAGCCTGTGTCCAGCCTGTGTCTAGCTTGTGTCTAGCCTGTTTCTAGCCTGTGTCTAGCCTGTGTCTAGCTTGTGTCTAGCCTGTGTCTAGCCTGTGCCTTGCCTGAGACAGGCATGTGCATGGCGTGTGCCTAGCCAGTGTCTAGCCAGTGCCTAGCCTGTGCCTAGCCTGTGCCTAGCCTGTGCCTAGCCTGTGTGTAGCCTGTGTCTAGCCTGTGCCTTGCCTGTGACTGGCATTTGCATAGCCTGTGCCTAGCCAGTGTCTAGCCTGTGTCTTGCCTGTGACTGGCATTTGCATAGCCTGTGCCTAGCCAGTGTCTAGCCTGTGTCTTGTCTGTGCCTTGCCTGAGAGCCTTTGTCTAGCCTGTGCCTTGCCTGAGACTGGCATGTGCATAGCGTGTGCCTAGCCAGTGTCTAGCCTGTGTCTAGGCTGTGTCTAGGCTGTGTCTAGCCTGTGTCTAGCCTGTGTCTAGCCTGTGCCTAGCCAGTGTCTAGCCTGTGCCCAGCCAGTGTCTAGCCTGTGTCTAGCCTGTGCCTTGCCAGTTTCTAGCCTGTGTCTAGCCTGTGTCTAGCCTGTGTCTAGCCTGTGTCTAGCCTGTGTCTAGCCAGTGTCTAGCCTGTGTCTAGCCTGTGTCTAGCCTGTGTCTAGCCTGTGTCTAGCCTGTGTCTAGCCTATGTCTAGCCTGTGTAGCCTGTGTCTAGCCTGTGTCTAGCCTGTGTCTAGCCTGTGTCTAGCCTGTGTCTAGCCTGTGCCTAGCCAGTGTCTAGCCTGTGCCCAGCCAGTGTCTAGCCTGTGTCTAGCCTGTGCCTTGCCAGTGTCTGGCCTGTGCCTTGCCAGTTTCTAGCCTGTGTCTAGCCTGTGTCTAGCCTGTGGCTAGCCTGTGCCTAGCCAGTGCCTAGCCTGTGCCTAGCCAGTGTCTAGCCTGTGTCTAGCCTGTGTCTAGCCTGTGTCTAGCCTGTGCCCAGCCAGTGTCTAGCCTGTGTCTAGCCTGTGCCTTGCCAGTTTCTAGCCTGTGTCTAGCCTGTGTCTAGCCTGTGTCTAGCCTGTGTCTAGCCTGTGTCTAGCCTGTGTCTAGCCTATGTATAGCCTATGTATAGCCTGTGTCTAGCCTGTGTCTAGCCTGTGTCTAGCCTGTGCCTAGCCAGTTTCTAGCCTGTGTCTATCCTGTGCCTAGCCAGTGTCTAGCCTGTGCCTAGCCTGTGCCTAGCCAGTGTCTAGCCTGTGCCTAGCCAGTTTCTAGCCTGTGTCTAGCCTATGTCTAGCCTGTGTCTAGCCTGTGTCTAGCATGTGCCTAGCCTCTGCCTAGCCTGTACCTAGCCAGCGCCTAGCCTCTGCCTAGCCTGTGCCCAGCCAGTGTCTAGCCTGTGCCTAGCCCGTGTCTAGCCTGTGTCTAGCCTGTGTGTAGCCTGTGTCTAGCCTGTTTCAAGCCTGTGTCTAGCCTGTGTCTAGCCTGTATCTAGCCTGTTTCTAGCCTGTGTCTAGCCTGTGTCTAGCCTGTGTCTAGCTTGTGTCTAGCCTGTGTCTAGCCTGTGTCTAGCCTGTGTCTAGCCTGTGTCTAGCCTGTGTCGAGCCTGTGTCTAGCCTGTGTCTAGCCTGTGTTTAGTATGTGTCTAGCCTGTGTCTAGCCTGTGTCTAGCCTGTGTCTAGCCTGTGTCTAGCCTGTGTCTAGATTGTGTCTAGCCTGTGTCTAGCCTGTGTCTAGCCTTTGTCTAGCCTGTGTCTAGCCTGTGTCTAGCATGTGCCTAGCCTCTGCCTAGCCTGTACCTAGCCAGTGCCTAGCCTGTACCTAGCCAGTACCTAGCCTGTACCTAGCCAGTACCTAGCCTGTACCTAGCCAGTGCCTAGCCTGTACATAGCCAGTGCCTATCCTGTACATAGCCATTGTCTAGCCTGTGCCTAGCCAGTGTCTAGCCTGTGCCCAGCCAGTGTCTAGCCTGTGTCTAGCCTGTGCCTAGCCAGTTTCTAGCCTGTGTCTAGCCTGTGCTCAGGCAGTGTCTAGTCTGTGCCAAGCCAGTGTCTAGCCTGTGTCTAGCCTGTGTCTAGCTTGTGTCTAGCCTGTTTCTAGCCTGTGTCTAGCCTGTGTCTAGCTTGTGTCTAGCCTGTGTCTAGCCTGTGCCTTGCCTGAGACAGGCATGTGCATGGCGTGTGCCTAGCCAGTGTCTAGCCAGTGCCTAGCCTGTGCCTAGCCAGTGTCTAGCCTTTGTCTAGCCTGTGCCTTGCCTGAGACTGGCATGTGCATAGCGTGTGCCTAGCCAGTGTCTAGCCAGTGCCTAGCCTGTGCCTAGCCTGTGTGTAGCCTGTGTCTAGCCTGTGCCTTGCCTGTGACTGGCATTTGCATAGCCTGTGCCTAGCCAGTGTCTAGCCTGTGTCTTGCCTGTGCCTTGCCTGAGAGTGGCATGTGCATAGCGTGTGCCTAGCCAGTGTCTAGCCAGTGCCTAGCCTGTACATAGCCATTGTCTAGCCTGTGCCTAGCCAGTGTCTAGCCTGTGCCTAGTCAGTGTCTAGCCTGTGCCCAGCCAGTGTCTAGCCTGTGTCTAGCCTGTGCCTAGCCAGTTTCTAGCCTGTGTCTAGCCTGTGCTTAGCCAGTGTGTAGCCTGTGACTAGCTTGTGTCTAGCCTGTTTCTAGCCTGTGTCTAGCCTGTGTCTAGCATGTGTCTAGCCTGTGTCTAGCCTGTGTCTAGCCTGTATCTAGCCTTTGTCTAGCCTGTGTCTAGCCACTACCTAGCCTGTACCTAGCCAGTGCCTAGCCAGTGCCTAGCCTGTATATAGCCAGTGCCTATCCTGTACATAGCCATTGTCTAGCCTGTGCCTAGCCAGTGTCTAGCCTGTGCCTAGTCAGTGTCTAGCCTGTGCCCAGCCAGTGTCTAGCCTGTGTCTAGCCTGTGCCTAGCCAGTTTCTAGCTTGTGTCTAGCCTGTGCTTAGCCAGTGTCTAGCCTGTGACTAGCTTGTGTCTAGCCTGTTTCTAGCCTGTGTCTAGCCTGTGTCTAGCCTGTGTCTAGCCTGTATCTATCCTGTTTCTAGCCTGTGTCTAGCCTGTGTCTAGCCTGTGTCTAGCCTGTGTCTAGCTTGTGTCTAGCCTGTGTCTAGCCTGTGTCTAGCCTGTGTCTAGCCTGTGTCTAGCCTGTGTCGAGCCTGTGTCTAGCCTGTGTCTAGCCTGTGTTTAGAATGTGTCTAGCCTGTGTCTAGCCTGTGTCTAGCCTGTGTCTAGCCTGTGTCTAGCCTGTGTCTAGCCTGTGTCTAGCCTGTGTCTAGCCTGTGTCTAGCCTGTGTCTAGCCTGTGTCTAGCCTGTGTCTAGCCTGTGTCTAGCCTGTGTCTAGCCTGTGTCTAGCCTGTGTCTAGCCTGTGTCTAGCCTGTGTCTAGCCTGTGTCTAGCCTGTGTCTAGCCTGTGTCTAGCCTTTGTCTAGCCTTTGTCTAGCCTTTGTCTAGCCTGTGTCTACCCTGTAGCTAGCATGTGCCTAGCCTCTTCCTAGCCTGTACCTAGCCAGTGCCTAGCCTGTACCTAGCCAGTACCTAGCCTGTACCTAGCCAGTGCCTAGCCTGTACATAGCCATTGTCAAGCCTGTGCCTAGCCAGTGTCTAGCCTGTGCCTAGCCAGTGTCTAGCCTGTGCCTAGCCAGTGTCTAGCCTGTGCCTAGCCAGTGTCTAGCCTGTGCCCAGCCAGTGTCTAGCCTGTGCTAATCCTGTGCCTAGCCTATGCCTAGCCTGTGCCTAGCCTGTGTCTAGCCTGTGCTTAGCCAGTGTCTAGTCTGTGCCAAGCCAGTGTCTAGCCTGAGTCTAGCCTGTGTCTAGCCTGTTTCTAGCCTGTGTCTGGCCTGTGTCTAGCCTGTGTCTAGCCTGTGTCTAGCTTATATCTAGCCAGTGTCTAGCCTGTGCCCAATCAGTGTCTAGCCTGTGTCTAGCCTGTGTCTAGCCTGTGCCTAGCCTGTGTCTAGCCTGTGCCTAGCCAGTTGCTAGCCTGTGTCTAGCCTGTTTCTAGCCTGTGTCTGGCCTGTGTCTAGCCTGTGTCTAGCCTGTGTCTAGCTTATATCTAGCCAGTGTCTAGCCTGTGCTCAGTGTCTAGCCTGTGTCTAGCCTGTGTCTAGCCTGTGTCTAGCCTGTGTCTAGCCTGTGTCTAGCCTGTGTCTAGCCTGTGTCCAGCCTGTGTCTAGCCTGTGTTTAGAATGTGTCTAGCCTGTGTCTAGCCTGTGTCTAGCCTGTGTCTAGCCTGTGTCTAGATTGTGTCTAGCTTGTGTCTAGCCTGTGTCTAGCCTTTGTCTAGCCTGTGTCTAGCCTGTGTCTAGCATGTGCCTAGCCTCTGCCTAGCCTGTACCTAGCCTGTGTCTGGCCTGTGCCTAGCCAGTTGCTAGCCAGTGTCTAGCCTGTGTCTAGCCTGTGTGTAGTTTGTGTCTAGCTTGTGTCTAGCCTGTGTCTAGCCTGTGTCTAGCCTGTGTCTAGCCTGTGTCTAGCCTGTGTCGAGCCTGTGTCTAGCCTGTGTCTAGCCTGTGTTTAGAATGTGTCTAGCCTGTGTCTAGCCTGTGTCTAGCCTGTGTCTAGCCTGTGTCTAGCCTGTGTCTAGATTGTGTCTAGCCTGTGTCTAGCCTGTGTCTAGCCTTTGTCTAGCCTGTGTCTAGCCTGTGTCTAGCATGTGCCTAGCCTCTGCCTAGCCTGTACCTAGCCAGTGCCTAGCCTGTACCTAGCCAGTACCCAGCCTGTGCCTAGCCTGTGCCTAGCCTCTGCCTAGCCTGTACCTAGCCAGTGCATAGCCTGTTCCTAGCCAGTACCTAGCCTGTACCTAGCCAGTGCCTAGCCTGTACATAGCCATTTCCTATCCTGTACATAGCCATTGTCTAGCCTGTGCCTAGCCAGTGTCTAGCCTGTGCTGTCTAGCCTGTGCCTAGTCAGTGTCTAGCCTGTGCCCAGCCAGTGTCTAGCCTGTGCCCAGCCAGTGTCTAGCCTGTGTCTAGCCTGTGCCTAGCCAGTTTCTAGCCTGTGTCTAGCCTGTGCTCAGGCAGTGTCTAGTCTGTGCCAAGCCAGTGTCTAGCCTGTGTCTAGCTTGTGTCTAGCCTGTTTCTAGCCTGTGTCTAGCCTGTGTCTAGCCTGTGTCTAGCCTGTGTCTAGCCTGTGTCTAGCCTGTGCCTTGCCTGAGACAGACATGTGCATGGCGTGTGCCTAGCCAGTGTTTAGCCAGTGCCTAGCCTGTGCCTAGCTTGTGCCTAGCCTGTGTGTAGCCTGTGTCTAGACTGTGCCTTGCCTGTGACTGGCATTTGCATAGCCTGTGCCTAGCCAGTGTCTAGCCTGTGTCTTGCCTGTGCCTTGCCTGAGAGTGGCATGTGCATAGCGTGTGCCTAGCCAGTGTCTAGCCAGTGCCTAGCCTGTACATAGCCATTGTCTAGCCTGTGCCTAGCCAGTGTCTAGCCTGTGCCTAGTCAGTGTCTAGCCTGTGCCCAGCCAGTGTCTAGCCTGTGCTTAGCCAGTGTCTAGCCTGTGTCTAGCCTGTGCCTAGCCTGTGTCTAGCCTGTGTCTAGCCTGTGTCTAGCCTGTGTCTAGCCTGTGTCTAGCCTGTGTCTAGCCTGTGTCTAGCCTGTGTCTAGCCTGTGTCTAGCCTGTGTCTAGCCTGTGTCTAGCCTGTGTCTAGCCTGTGTTTAGCCTGTGTCTAGCCTGTGTCTAGCCTGTGTCTAGCCTGTGTCTAGCCTGTATCTAGCCTGTGTCTAGCCTGTGTCTAGCCTGTGTCTAGCCTGTGTCGAGCCTGTGTCTAGCCTGTGTCTAGCCTGTGTCTAGCCTGTGTCTAGCCTGTGTCTAGCCTGTGTCTAGCCTGTGTCTAGCCTTTGTCTAGCCTTTGTCTAGCCTGTGTCTAGCCTGTGTCTAGCCTGTGTCTAGCCTGTGTCTAGCCTGTGTCTAGCCTGTGTCTAGCCTTTGTCTAGCCTGTGTCTAGCCTGTGTCTAGCATGTGCCTAGCCTCTGCCTAGCCTGTACCTAGCCAGTGCCTAGCCTGTACTTAGCCAGTACCTAGCCTGTACCTAGCCAGTGCCTAGCCTGTACATAGCCAGTGCCTATCCTGTACATAGCCATTGTCTATCCTGTGCCTAGCCAGTGTCTAGCCTGTGCCTAGTCAGTGTCTAGCCTGTGCCCAGCCAGTGTCTAGCCTGTGTCTAGCCTGTGCCTAGCCAGTTTCTAGCCTGTGCCCAGCCAGTGTCTAGCCTGTGTCTAGCCTGTGCCTAGCCAGTTTCTAGCCTGTGTCTAGCCTGTGCTCAGCCAGTGTCTAGTCTGTGCCAAGCCAGTGTCTAGCCTGTGTCTAGCCTGTGTCTAGCTTGTGTCTAGCCTGTTTCTAGCCTGTGTTTAGCCTGTGTCTAGCCTGTGTCTAGCCTGTGTCTAGCCTGTGTCTAGCCTGTGTCTAGCATGTGCCTAGCCTCTGCCTAGCCTGTACCTAGCCAGTGCCTAGCCTGTACTTAGCCAGTACCTAGCCTGTACCTAGCCAGTGCCTAGCCTGTACATAGCCAATGCCTATCCTGTACATAGCCATTGTCTATCCTGTGCCTAGCCAGTGTCTAGCCTGTGCCTAGTCAGTGTCTAGCCTGTGCCCAGCCAGTGTCTAGCCTGTGTCTAGCCTGTGCCTAGCCAGTTTCTAGCCTGTGCCCAGCCAGTGTCTAGCCTGTGTCTAGCCTGTGCCTAGCCAGTTTCTAGCCTGTGTCTAGCCTGTGCTCAGCCAGTGTCTAGTCTGTGCCAAGCCAGTGTCTAGCCTGTGTCTAGCCTGTGTCTAGCTTGTGTCTAGCCTGTTTCTAGCCTGTGTTTAGCCTGTGTCTAGCCTGTGTCTAGCCTGTGTCTAGCCTGTGCCTTGCCTGAGACAGGCATGTGCATAGCGTGTGCCTAGCCAGTGTCTAGCCAGTGCCTAGCCTGTGCCTAGCCAGTGTCTAGCCTGTGCCCAGCCAGTGTCTAGCCTGTGTCGAGCCTGTGCCTTGCCTGAGACAGGCAGGTGCATAGCGTGTGCCTAGCCAGTGTCTAGCCAGTGCCTAGCCTGTATATAGCCAGTGTCTAGCCTGTGCCTAGCCAGTGTCTAGCCTGTGCCTAGTCAGTGTCTAGCCTGTGCCCAGCCAGTGTCTAGCCTGTGTCTAGCCTGTGCCTAGCCAGTTTCTAGCCTGTGTCTAGCCTGTGCTTAGCCAGTGTCTAGCCTGTGACTAGCTTGTGTCTAGCCTGTGCCTAGCCTGTACCCAGCCAGTGCCTAGCCTGTACCTATCCAGTACCTAGCCTGTACATAGCCAGTGCCTAGCCTGTACATAGCCAGTGCCTAGCCTGTACATAGCCATTGTCTAGCCTGTGCCTAGCCAGTGTCTAGCCTGTGCCTAGTCAGTGTCTAGCCTGTGCCCAGCCAGAGTCTAGCCTGTGTCTAGCCTGTGCCTAGCCAGTTTCTAGCCTGTGTCTAGCCTGTGCTTAGCCAGTGTCTAGTCTGTGCCAAGCCAGTGTCTAGCCTGTGCCTAGCCAGTGTATAGCCTGTGCCTAGCCAGTGTCTAGCCTGTGCCCAGCTAGTGTCTAGCCTCTGTCTAGCCTGTGTCTAGCCTGTGTCTAGCCTGTGCCTAGCCAGTTTCTTGCCTGTCCCAAGCCAGTGCCTAGCCTGTGCCTTGCCAGTGTCTAGCCTGTGTCTAGCCTGTGCCTTGCCTGTGAATGGCATGTGCATAGCCTGTGCCTAGCCAGTATCTAGCCAGTCCCTAGCCTGTGCCTAGCCTGTGTCTAGCCTGTGTCTAGCCTGTGTCTAGCCTGTGCTTTGCCTGTGTCTAGCCTGTGCCTAGCCAGTGTTTAGCCTGTGTCTAGCCTGTGCCTTGCCTGAGAGTGGCATGTGCACAGCGTGTGCCTAGCCAGTGTCTAGCCAGTGCCTAGCCTGTGCCTTGCCTGTGACTGGCATGTGCATAGCCTGTGCCTAGCCAGTGTCTAGCCTGTTTCTAGCCTGTACCTTGCCTGAGACAGGCATGTGCATAGCGTGTGCCTAGCCAGTGTCTAGCCAGTGCCAAGCCTGTGCGTAGCTAGTGTATAGCCTCTGTCTAGCATGTGTCTAGCCGGTGTCTAGCCGGTGTCTAGCCGGTGTCTAGCCGGTGTCTAGCCTGTGCCTAGCCTGTGCCTAGCCTGTGCCTAGCCTGTGTCTAGCCTGTGTCTAGCCTGTGTCTAGCCTGTGTTTAGCCTGTGTCTAGCCTGTGTCTAGCCTGTGTCTAGCCTCTGTCTAGCTTGTGTCTAGCCTGTGTCTAGCCTTTGCCTAGCCTGTGTCTACCCTGTGTCTAGCATGTGCCTAGCCTCTTCCTAGCCTGTACCTAGCCAGTGCCTAGCCTATACCTAGCCAGTACCTAGCCTGTACCTAGCCAGTGCCTAGCCTGTACATAGCCATTGTCTAGCCTGTACATAGCCATTGTCTAGCCTGTACATAGCCATTGTCAAGCCTGTGCCTAGCCAGTGTCTAGCTTGTGCCTAGCCAGTGTCTAGCCTGTGCCCAGCCAGTGTCTAGCCTGTGTTAAGCCTGTGCTTAGCCTGTGCCTAGCCTGTGTCTAGCCTGTGCTTAGCCAGTGTCTAGTCTGTGCCAAGCCAGTGTCTAGCCTGTGTCTAGCCTGTGTCTAGCCTGTGTCTGGCCTGTGTCTAGCCTGTGTCTAGCCTGTGTCTAGCTTGTGTCTAGCCAGTGTCTAGCCTGTGCCCAGTCAGTGTCTAGCCTGTGTCTAGCTTGTGCATAGCCTGTGTCTAGCCTGTGCCTAGCCAGTTTCTAGCCTGTGTCTAGCCTGTGTCTAGCCTGTGTCTAGCCTGTGTCTACCCTGTGGCTAGCCAGTTTCTAGACTGTGTCTAGCCTGTGTCTAGCCTGTGCCCAGTCAGTGTCTAGCCTGTGTCTCGCCTGTGTCTAGCCTGTACATAGCCATTGTCTAGCCTGTGCCTAGCCAGTGTCTAGCCTGTGCCTAGTCAGTGTCTAGCCTGTGCCCAGCCAGTGTCTAGCCTGTGCCTAGCCAGTTTCTAGCCTGTGTCTAGCCTGTGCTTAGCCAGTGTCTAGTCTTTGCCAAGCCAGTGTCTAGCTTGTGTCTAGCCTGTGCTTAGCTAGAGTCTTGTCTGTGCCAAGCCAATGTCTAGCCTGTGCCAAGCCAGTGTCTAGCCTGTGTCTAGCCTGTGTCTAGCCTGTGTCTAGCCTGTGTCTAGCCTGTGCCCAGTCAGTGTCTAGCCTGTGTCTAGTCTGTGTCTAGCCTGTGTCTAGCCTGTGTCTTGCCTGTACATAGCCATTGTCTAGCCTGTACCTAGCCAGTGTCTAGCCTGTGCCTAGTCAGTGTCTAGCCTGTGCCCAGCCAGTGTCAAGCCTGTGTCTAGCCTGGGCCTAGCCAGTTTCTAGCCTGTGCCCAGTCAGTGTCTAGCCAGTGTCTAGCCTGTGCCTAGCCAGTTTCTAGCCTGTGTCTAGCTTGTGCTTAGCTAGTGTCTTGTCTGTGCCAAGCCAATGTCTAGCCTGTGCCAAGCCAGTGTCTAGCCTGTGTCTAGCCTGTTTCTAGCCTGTGTCTGGCCTGTGTCTAGCCTGTGTCTAGCCTGTGTCTAGCTTGTGTCTAGCCAGTCTCTAGCCTGTGCCCAGTCAGTGTCTAGCCTGTGTCTAGCCTGTGTCTAGCCTGTGTCTAGCCTGTACATAGCCATTGTCTAGCCTTTGCCTAGCCAGTGTCTAGCCTGTGCCTAGTCAGTGTCTAGCCTGTGCCCAGCCAGTGTCTAGCCTGTGTCTAGCCTGTGTCTAGCCTGTGCCTAGCCAGTTTCTAGCCTGTGTCTAGCCTGTGCTTAGCCAGTGTCTAATCTGTGCCAAGCCAGTGTCTAGCTTGTGTCTAGCCTGTGTCTAGCCTGTGTCTAGCCTGTGTCTAGCCTTTGTCTAGCCTGTGTCTAGCCTTTGTCTAGCCTGTGTCTACCCTGTGTCTAGTATGTGCCTAGCCTCTTCCTAGCCTGTAACTAGCCAATGCCTAGCCTGTACCTAGCCAGTACCAAGCCTGTACCTAGCCAGTGCCTAGCCTGAACATAGCCATTGTCTAGCCTGTACATAGCCATTGTCAAGCCTGTGCCTAGCCAGTGTCTAGCCTGTGCCTAGCCATTGTCTAGCTTGTGTCTAGCTTGTGTCTAGCCAGTGTCTAGCCTGTGCCCAGTCAGTGTCTAGCCTGTGTCTAGCTTGTGCATAGCCTGTGTCTAGCCTGTGCCTAGCCAGTTTCTAGCCTGTGTCTAGCCTGTGTCTAGCCTGTGTCTAGCTTGTGTCTACCCTGTGGCTAGCCAGTTTCTAGCCTGTGTCTAGCCTGTGTCTAGCCTGTGCCCAGTCAGTGTCTAGCCTGTGTCTCGCCTGTGTCTAGCCTGTACATAGCCATTGTCTAGCCTGTGCCTAGCCAGTGTCTAGCCTGTGCCTAGTCAGTGTCTAGCCTGTGCCCAGCCAGTGTCTAGCCTGTGCCTAGCCAGTTTCTAGCCTGTGTCTAGCCTGTGCTTAGCCAGTGTCTAGTCTGTGCCAAGCCAGTGTCTAGCTTGTGTCTAGCCTGTGCTTAGCTAGAGTCTTGTCTGTGCCAAGCCAATGTCTAGCCTGTGCCAAGCCTGTGTCTGGCCTGTGTCTAGCCTGTGTCTAGCCTGTGTCTAGCTTGTGTCTAGCCAGTGTCTAGCCTGTGCCCAGTCAGTGTCTAGCCTGTGTCTAGCTTGTGCATAGCCTGTGTCTAGCCTGTGCCTAGCCAGTTTCTAGCCTGTGTCTAGCCTGTGTCTAGCCTGTGTCTAGCCTGTGTCTAGCCTGTGGCTAGCCAGTTTCTAGCCTGTGTCTAGCCTGTGTCTAGCCTGTGCCCAGTCAGTGTCTAGCCTGTGTCTCGCCTGTGTCTAGCCTGTACATAGCCATTGTCTAGCCTGTGCCTAGCCAGTGTCTAGCCTGTGCCTAGTCAGTGTCTAGCCTGTGCCCAGCCAGTGTCTAGCCTGTGCCTAGCCATTGTCTAGCTTGTGTCTAGCCTGTGCTTAGCTAGTGTCTTATCTGTGCCAAGCCAATGTCTAGCCTGTGCCAAGCCAGTGTCTAGCCTGTGCCTAGCCAGTTTCTAGCCTGTGTCTAGCCTGTGTCAAGCCTGTGTCTAGCCTGTGTCTAGCCTGTGCCCAGTCAGTGTCTAGCCTGTGTCTAGCCTGTGCCCAGCCAGTGTCTAGCCTGTGTCTAGCCTGTGCCTAGCCAGTTTCTAGCCTGTGTCTAGCCTGTGCTTAGCCAGTGTCTAGTATGTGCCAAGCCAGTGTCTAGCCTGTGTCTAGCCTGTGTCTAGCCTGTTTCTAGCCTGTGTCTAGCCTGTGTCTAGCCTGTGCTAGCCTTCAGCCATTTTCTAGCCTGTGCTTAGCCAGTGTCTAGCCTGTGTCTAGCCTGTGTCTAGCCTGTGTCTAGCCTGTGTCTAGCCTGTGTCTAGCCTGTGTCTAGCCTGTGTCTAGCCTGTGTCTAGCCTGTGTCTAGCCTGTGTCTAGCCTGTGTCTAGCCTGTGTCTAGCCTGTGTCTAGCCTGTGTCTAGCCTGTGTTTAGCCTGTGTCTAGCCTGTGTCTAGCCTGTGTCTAGCCTGTGTCTAGCCTGTGTAGCCTGTGTCTAGCCTGTGCCTAGCCAGTGTCTAGCCTGTGCCTAGCCAGTGTCTAGCCTGTGCCTTGCCTGTGACTGGCATGTGTATAGCCTGTGCCTAGCCAGTGTCTAGCCTGTGTCTAGCCTGTGCCTTGCCTGAGACTGGCATGTACATAGCCTGTGCCTAGCCAGTGTCTAGCCTGTGTCTAGCCTGTGCCTTGCCTAAGACTGGCATGTGCATAGCGGTTGCCTAGCCAGTGTCTAGCCTGTGCCTTGCCTGAGACTGGCATGTGCATAGCCTGTGCCTAGCCAGTGTCTAGCCTGTGTCTAGCCTGTGCCTTGCCTGAGACTGGCATGTGCATAGCGTGTGCCTAGCCAGTGTCTAGCCAGTGCCTAGCCTGTGCCTAGCCTGTGCCTAGCCTGTGCCTAGCCTGTGCCTAGCCTGTGCCTAGCCTGTGTCTAGCCTGTGTCTAGCCTGTACCTTGGCTGTGACTGGCATGTGCATAGCCTGTGCCTAGCCAGTGTCTAGCCTTTGTCTAGCCTGTGCCTTGCCTGAGACTGGCATGTGCATAGCGTGTGCCTAGCCAGTGTCTAGCCAGTGCCTAGCCTGTGCCTAGCCTGTGCCAAGCCTGTGTGTAGCCTGTGTCTAGCCTGTGCCTTGCCTGTGACTGGCATTTGCATAGCCTGTGCCTAGCCAGTGTCTAGCCTGTGTCTTGCCTGTGCCTTGCCTGAGAGTGGCATGTGCATAGCGTGTGCCTATCCAGTGTCTAACCAGTGCCTAGCCTGTACATAGCCATTGTCTAGCCTGTGCCTTGCCAGTGTCTAGCCTGTGCCTAGTCAGTGTCTAGCCTGTGCCCAGCCAGTGTCTAGCCTGTGTCTAGCCTGTGCCTAGCCAGTTTCTAGCCTGTATCTAGCCTGTGCTTAGCCAGTGTCTAGCCTGTGACTAGCTTGTGTCTAGCCTGTTTCCTTTCTAGCCTGTGTCTAGCCTGTGTCTAGCCTGTGTCTAGCCTGTATCTAGCCTTTGTCTAGCCTGTGTCTAGCCACTACCTAGCCTGTACCTAGCCAGTGCCTAGCCTGTATATAGCCAGTGCCTATCCTGTACATAGCCATTGTCTAGCCTGTGCCTAGCCAGTGTCTAGCCTGTGCCTAGTCAGTGTCTAGCCTTTGCCCAGCCAGTGTCTAGCCTGTGTCTAGCCTGTGCCTAGCCAGTTTCTAGCCTGTGTCTAGCCTGTGCTTAGCCAGTGTCTAGCCTGTGACTAGCTTGTGTCTAGCCTGTTTCTAGCCTGTGTCTAGCCTGTGTCTAGCCTGTGTCTAGCCTGTGTCTAGCCTGTGTCTAGCCTGTATCTAGCCTGTTTCTAGCCTGTGTCTAGCCTGTGTCTAGCCTGTGTCTAGCTTGTGTCTAGCTTGTGTCTAGCCTGTGTCTAGCCTGTGTCTAGCCTGTGTCTAGCCTGTGTCGAGCCTGTGTCTAGCCTGTGTCTAGCCTGTGTTTAGAATGTGTCTAGCCTGTGTCTAGCCTGTGTCTAGCCTGTGTCTAGCCTGTGTCTAGCCTGTGTCTAGCCTGTGTCTAGATTGTGTCTAGCCTGTGTCTAGCCTGTGTCTAGCCTCTGTCTAGCCTTTGTCTAGCCTGTGTCTACCCTGTATCTAGCCTGTACTTAGCAAGTACCTAGCCTGTACCTAGCCTGTGGCTAGCCTGTACATAGCCATTGTCAAGCCTGTGCCTAGCCAGTGTCTAGCCTGTGCCTAGCCAGTGTCTAGCCTGTGCCTAGCCAGTGTCTAGCCTGTGCCCAGCCAGTGTCTAGCCTGTGCTAATCCTGTGCCTAGCATGTGCCTAGCCTGTGCCTAGCCTGTGTCTAGCCTGTGCTTAGCCAGTGTCTAGTCTGTGCCAAGCCAGTGTCTAGCCTGTGTCTAGCCTGAGTCTAGCCTGTGTCTAGCCTGTTTCTAGCCTGTGTCTGGCCTGTGTCTAGCCTGTGTCTAGCCTGTGTCTAGCCTGTGTCTAGCTTATATCTAGCCAATGTCTAGCCTGTGCCCAGTCAGTGTCTAGCCTGTGTCTAGCCTGTGTCTAGCCTGTGTCTAGCCTGTGTCTAGCCTGTGCCTAGCCTGTGTCTAGCCTGTGCCTAGCCAGTTGCTAGCCTGTGTCTAGCCTGTGTCTAGCCTGTGTGTAGCCTGTGTCTAGCTTGTGTCTAGCCTGTGTCTAGCCTGTGTCTAGCCTGTGTCTAGCTTGTGTCTAGCCTGTGTCGAGCCTGTGTCTAGCCTGTGTCTAGCCTGTGTCTAGCCTGTGTTTAGAATGTGTCTAGCCTGTGTCCAGCCTGTGTCTAGCCTGTGTCTAGCCTGTGTCTAGCCTGTGTCTAGATTGTGTCTAGCCTGTGTCTAGCCTGTGTCTAGCCTTTGTCTAGCCTGTGTCTAGCCTGTGTCTAGCATGTGCCTAGCCTCTGCCTAGCCTGTACCTAGCCAGTGCCTAGCCTGTACCTAGCCAGTACCTAGCCTGTGCCTAGCCTCTGCCTAGCCTGTACCTAGCCAGTGCCTAGCCTGTTCCTAGCCAGTACCTAGCCTGTACCTAGCCAGTGCCTAGCCTGTACATAGCCATTTCCTATCCTGTACATAGCCATTGTCTAGCCTGTGCCTAGCCTGTGCCTAGCCAGTGTCTAGCCTGTGACTAGCTTGTGTCTAGCCAGTTTCTAGCCTGTGTCTAGCCTGTGTCTAGCCTGTGTCTAGCCTGTGTCTAGCCTGTGTCTAGCCTGTGTCTAGATTGTGTCTAGCCTGTGTCTAGCCTGTGTCTAGCCTGTGTCTAGCATGTGCCTAGCCTCTGCCTAGCATGTGCCTAGCCTCTGCCTAGCCTGTACCTAGCCAGTGCCTAGCCTGTACCTAGCCAGTACCTAGCCTGTGCCTAGCTTCTGCCTAGCCTGTACCTAGCCAGTGCCTAGCCTGTTCCTAGCCAGTACCTAGCCTGTGCCTAGCTTGTGCTTAGCCTGTGTGTAGCCTGTGTCTAGCCTGTGTCTAGCCTGTGTCTTGCCTGTGCCTTGCCTGAGAGTGGCATGTGCATAGCCTGTGCCTAGCCAGTGTCTAGCCTGTGTCTTGCCTGTGCCTTGCCTGAGAGTGGCATGTGCATAGCGTGTGCCTAGCCAGTGTCTAGCCAGTGCCTAGCCTGTACATAGCCATTGTCTAGCCTGTGCCTAGCCAGTGTCTAGCCTGTGCCTAGTCAGTGTCTAGCCTGTGCCCAGCCAGTGTCTAGCCTGTGCAGAGCCAGTTTCTAGCCTGTGTCTACCCTGTGCTTAGCCAGTGTCTAGCCTGTGACTAGCTTGTGTCTAGCCTGTTTCTAGCCTGTGTCTAGCCTGTGTCTAGCCTGTGTCTAGCCTGTGTCTAGCCTGTGTCTACCCTGTATATAGCCTTTGTCTAGCCTGTGTCTAGCCAGTACCTAGCCTGTACCTAGCCAGTGCCTAGCCTGTACATAGCCAGTGCCTATCCTGTACATAGCCATTGTCTAGCCTGTGCCAAGCCAGTGTCTAGCCTGTGCCTAGTCAGTGTCTAGCCTGTGCCCAGCCAGTGTCTAGCCTGTGTCTAGCCTGTGCCTAGCCAGTTTCTAGCCTGTGTCTAGCCTGTGCTTAGCCAGTGTCTAGCCTGTGACTAGCTTGTGTCTAGCCTGTTTCTAGCCTGTGTCTAGCCTGTGTCTAGCCTGTGTCTAGCCTGTGTCTAGCCTGTGTCTAGCCTGTGTCTACCCTGTATCTAGCCTTTGTCTAGCCTGTGTCTAGCCAGTACCTAGCCTGTACCTAGCCAGTGCCTAGCCTGTACCTAGCCAGTTCTTAGTCTGTACCTAGCCAGTGCCTAGCCTGTACATAGCCATTGTCAAGCCTGTGCCTAGCCAGTGTCTAGCCTGTGCCTAGCCAGTGTCTAGCCTGTGCCTAGCCAGTGTCTAGCCTGTGCTAATCCTGTGCCTAGCCTGTGCCTAGCCTGTGCCTAGCCTGTGCCTAGCCTGTGTCTAGCCTGTGCTTAGCCAGTGTCTAGCCTGTGCCAAGCCAGTGTCTAGCCTGTGTCTAGCCTGAGTCTAGCCTGTGTCTAGCCTGTTTCTAGCCTGTGTCTGGCCTGTGTCTAACCTGTGTCTAGCCTGTGTCTAGCTTGTATCTAGCCAGTGTCTAGCCTGTGCCCAGTCAGTGTCTACCCTGTGTCTAACCTGTGTCTAGCCTGTGTCTAGCCTGTGTCTAGCCTGTGCCTAGCCTGTGTCTAGCCTGTGCCTAGCCAGTTGCTAGCCTGTGTCTAGCCTGTGTCTAGCCTGTGTCTAGCCTGTGTCTAGCCTGTGTCTAGCCTGTGTCTAGCCTGTGTCTAGCCTGTGTCTAGATTGTGTCTAGCCTGTGTCTAGCCTGTGTCTAGCCTTTGTCTAGCCTTTGTCTAGCCTGTGTCTACCCTGTATCTAGCCTGTACTTAGCAAGTACCTAGCCTGTACCTAGCCTGTGGCTAGCCTGTACATAGCCATTGTCAAGCCTGTGCCTAGCCAGTGTCTAGCCTGTGCCTAGCCAGTGTCTAGCCTGTGCCTAGCCAGTGTCTAGCCTGTGCCCAGCCAGTGTCTAGCCTGTGCTAATCCTGTGCCTAGCATGTGCCTAGCCTGTGCCTAGCCTGTGTCTAGCCTGTGCTTAGCCAGTGTCTAGTCTGTGCCAAGCCAGTGTCTAGCCTGTGTCTAGCCTGAGTCTAGCCTGTGTCTAGCCTGTTTCTAGCCTGTGTCTGGCCTGTGTCTAGCCTGTGTCTAGCCTGTGTCTAGCCTGTGTCTAGCTTATATCTAGCCAGTGTCTAGCCTGTGCCCAGTCAGTGTCTAGCCTGTGTCTAGCCTGTGTCTAGCCTGTGTCTAGCCTGTGTCTAGCCTGTGCCTAGCCTGTGTCTAGCCTGTGCCTAGCCAGTTCCTAGCCTGTGTCTAGCCTGTGTCTAGCCTGTGTCTAGCCTGTGTCTAGCCTGTGTCTAGCCTGTGTCTAGCCTGTGTCTAGCCTGTGTCTAGCCTGTGTCTAGCTTGTGTCTAGCCTGTGTCGAGCCTGTGTCTAGCCTGTGTCTAGCCTGTGTTTAGAATGTGTCTAGCCTGTGTCCAGCCTGTGTCTAGCCTGTGTCTAGCCTGTGTCTAGCCTGTGTCTAGATTGTGTCTAGCCTGTGTCTAGCCTGTGTCTAGCCTTTGTCTAGCCTGTGTCTAGCCTGTGTCTAGCATGTGCCTAGCCTCTGCCTAGCCTGTACCTAGCCAGTGCCTAGCCTGTACCCTAGCCAGTACCTAGCCTGTGCCTAGCCTCTGCCTAGCCTGTACCTAGCCAGTGCCTAGCCTGTTCCTAGCCAGTACCTAGCCTGTACCTAGCCAGTGCCTAGCCTGTACATAGCCATTTCCTATCCTGTACATAGCCATTGTCTAGCCTGTGCCTAGCCAGTGTCTAGCCTGTGACTAGCTTGTGTCTAGCCAGTTTCTAGCCTGTGTCTAGCCTGTGTCTAGCCTGTGTCTAGCCTGTGTCTAGCCTGTGTCTAGCCTGTGTCTAGATTGTGTCTAGCCTGTGTCTAGCCTGTGTCTAGCCTTTGTCTAACCTGTGTCTAGCCTGTGTCTAGCATGTGCCTAGCCTCTGCCTAGCCTGTACCTAGCCAGTGCCTAGCCTGTTCCTAGCCAGTACCTAGCCTGTGCCTAGCTTCTGCCTAGCCTGTACCTAGCCAGTGCCTAGCCTGTTCCTAGCCAGTACCTAGCCTGTGCCTAGCTTGTGCCTAGCCTGTGTGTAGCCTGTGTCTAGCCTGTGTCTAGCCTGTGTCTTTCCTGTGCCTTGCCTGGGAGTGGCATGTGCATAGCCTGTGCCTAGCCAGTGTCTAGCCAGTGCCTAGCCTGTACATAGCCATTGTCTAGCCTGTGCCTAGCCAGTGTCTAGCCTGTGCCTAGTCAGTGTCTAGCCTGTGCCCAGCCAGTGTCTAGCCTGTGCAGAGCCAGTTTCTAGCCTGTGTCTAGCCTGTGCTTAGCCAGTGTCTAGCCTGTGACTAGCTTGTGTCTAGCCTGTTTCTAGCCTGTGTCTAGCCTGTGTCTAGCCTGTGTCTAGCCTGTGTCTAGCCTGTGTCTAGCCTGTGTCTAGCCTGTGTCTAGCCTGTATCTAGCCTGTACATAGCCATTGTCTAGCCTGTGCCTAGCCAGTGTCTAGCCTGTGCCTAGTCAGTGTCTAGCCTGTGTCTAGCCAGTGTCTAGCCTGTGCCTAGCCAGTTTCTAGCCTGTGTCTAGCCTTTGCTTAGCCAGTGTCTAGCCTGTGACTAGCTTGTGTCTAGCCTGTTTCTAGCCTGTGTCTAGCCTGTGTCTAGCCTGTGTCTAGCCTGTGTCTAGCCTGTGTCTAGCCTGTGTCTAGCCTGTATCTATCCTGTTTCTATTCTGTGTCTAGCCTGTGTCTAGCCTGTGTCTAGCCTGTGTCTAGCCTGTGTCTAGCTTGTGTCTAGCCTGTGTCTAGCCTGTGTCTAGCCTGTGTCTAGCCTGTGTCGAGCCTGTGTCTAGCCTGTGTTTAGAATGTGTCTAGCCTGTGTCTAGCCTGTGTCTAGCCTGTGTCTAGCCTGTGTCTAGCCTGTGTCTAGCCTGTGTCTAGCCTGTGTCTAGCCTGTGTCTAGATTGTGTCTAGCCTGTGTCTAGCCTGTGTCTAGCCTTTGCCTAGCCTTTGTCTAGCCTGTGTCTACCCTGTATCTAGCATGTGCCTAGCCTCTTCCTAGCCTGTACCTAGCCAGTGCCTAGCCTGTACCTAGCCAGTACCTAGTCTGTACCTAGCCAGTGCCTAGCCTGTACATAGCCATTGTCAAGCCTGTGCCTAGCCAGTGCCAAGCCAGTGTCTAGCCTGTGTCTAGCCTGAGTCTTGCCTGTGTCTAGCCTGTTTCTAGCCTGTGTCTAGCCTGTGTCTGGCCTGTGTCTAGCCTGTGTCTAGCCTGTGTCTAGCTTGTATCTAGCCAGTGTCTAGCCTGTGCCCAGTCAGTGTCTACCCTGTGTCTAACCTGTGTCTAGCCTGTGTCTAGCCTGTGCCTAGCCTGTGTTCTGCCTAGCCTGTGCCTAGCCAGTTGCTAGCCTGTGTCTAGCCTGTGTCTAGCCTGTGTCTAGCCTGTGTCTAGCCTGTGTCTAGCCTGTGTCTAGCCTGTGTCTAGCCTGTGTCTAGCCTGTGTCTAGCCTGTGTCTAGCCTTTGTCTAGCCTGTGTCTAGCCTGTGTCTAGCATGTGCCTAGCCTCTGCCTAGCCTGTACCTAGCCAGTGCCTAGCCTGTACCTAGCCAGTACCTAGCCTGTACCTAGCCAGTGCCTAGCCTGTACATAGCCAGTGCCTATCCTGTACATAGCCATTGTCTATAATGTGCCTAGCCAGTGTCTAGCCTGTGCCTAGTCAGTGTCTAGCCTGTGCCTAGCCTGTGTCTAGCCAGTTTCTAGCCTGTGTCTAGCCTGTGCTCAGCCAGTGTCTGGTCTGTGCGAAGCCAGTGTCTAGCCTGTGTCTAGCCTGTGTCTAGCTTGTGTCTAGCCTGTTTCTAGCCTATGTTTAGCCTGTGTCTAGCCTGTGTCTAGCCTGTGCCTTGCCTGAGACAGGCATGTGCATAGCGTGTGCCTAGCCAGTGTCTAGCCAGAACCTAGCCTGTGCCTAGCCAGTGTCTAGCCTTTGTCTAGCCTGTGCCTTGCCTGAGACTGGCATGTGCATAGCGTGTGCCTAGCCAGTGTCTAGCCAGTGCCTAGCCTGTGCCTAGCGTGTTTCTAGCCTGTGTCTAGCCTGTGTCTAGCCTGTGTCTAGCCTGTGTCTAGCCTGTGTCTAGCCTGTGCCCAGCCAGTGTCTAGCCTGTGTCTAGCCTGTGCCTAGCCAGTTTCTAGCCTGTGTCTAGCCTGTGCTTAGCCAGTGTCTAGTCTGTGCCAAGCCAGTGTCTAGCCTGTGCCTAGCCAGTGTATAGCCTGTGCCTAGCCAGTGTCTAGCCTGTGCCCAGCTAGTCTCTAGCCTCTGTCTAGCCTGTGTCTAGCCTGTGTCTAGCCTGTGCCAAGCCAGTTTCTTGCCTGTGTCTAGCCTGTGCTTAGCCAGTGTCTAGTCTGTCCCAAGCCAGTGTCTAGCCTGTGCCTTGCCAGTGTCTAGCCTGTGTCTAGCCTGTGCCTTGCCTGTGAATGGCATGTGCATAGCCTGTGCCTAGCCAGTATCTAGCCAGTCCCTAGCCTGTGCCTAGCCTGTGCCTAGCCTGTGTCTAGCCTGTGTCTAGCCTGTGTCTAGCCTGTGCTTTGCCTGTGCTTTGCCTGTGTCTAGCCTGTGCCTAGCCAGTGTCTAGCCTGTGTCTAGCCTGTGCCTTGCCTGAGAGTGGCATGTGCATAGCGTGTGCCTAGCCAGTGTCTAGCCAGTGCCTAGCCTGTGCCTTGCCTGTGACTGGCATGTGCATAGCCTGTGCCTAGCCATTGTCTAGCCTGTTTCTAGCCTGTACCTTGCCTGAAACAGGCGTGTGCATAGCGTGTGCCTAGCCAGTGTCTAGCCTTTGTCTAGCCTGTGCATAGCCTGTGTCTAGCCTGTGCCTAGCTAGTGTATAGCCTCTGTCTAGCATGTGTCTAGCCGGTGTCTAGCCTGTGCCTAGCCTGTGCCTAGCCTGTGCCTAGCCTGTGCCTAGCCTGTGTCTAGCCTGTGTCTAGCCTGTGTCTAGCCTGTGCCCAGCCAGTGTCTAGCCTGTGTCTAGCCTGTGCCTAGCCAGTTTCTAGCCTGTGTCTAGCTTGTGCTTAGCTAGTGTCTTGTCTGTGCCAAGCCAATGTCTAGCCTGTGCCAAGCCAGTGTCTAGCCTGTGTCTAGCCTGTTTCTAGCCTGTGTCTGGCCTGTGTCTAGCCTGTGTCTAGCCTGTGTCTAGCTTGTGTCTAGCCAGTCTCTAGCCTGTGCCCAGTCAGTGTCTAGCCTGTGTCTAGCCTGTGTCTAGCCTGTGTCTAGCCTGTGTCTAGCCTGTACATAGCCATTGTCTAGCCTTTGCCTAGCCAGTGTCTAGCCTGTGCCTAGTCAGTGTCTAGCCTGTGCCCAGCCAGTGTCTAGCCTGTGTCTAGCCTGTGTCTAGCCTGTGCCTAGCCAGTTTCTAGCCTGTGTCTAGCCTGTGCTTAGCCAGTGTCTAATCTGTGCCAAGCCAGTGTCTAGCTTGTGTCTAGCCTGTGTCTAGCCTGTGTCTAGCCTGTGTCTAGCCTTTGTCTAGCCTGTGTCTAGCCTTTGTCTAGCCTGTGTCTAGCCCTGTGTCTAGTATGTGCCTAGCCTCTTCCTAGCCTGTAACTAGCCAATGCCTAGCCTGTACCTAGCCAGTACCAAGCCTGTACCTAGCCAGTGCCTAGCCTGAACATAGCCATTGTCTAGCCTGTACATAGCCATTGTCAAGCCTGTGCCTAGCCAGTGTCTAGCCTGTGCCTAGCCATTGTCTAGCTTGTGTCTAGCTTGTGTCTAGCCAGTGTCTAGCCTGTGCCCAGTCAGTGTCTAGCCTGTGTCTAGCTTTGTGCATAGCCAGTGTCTAGCCTGTGCCTAGCCAGTTTCTAGCCTGTGTCTAGCCTGTGTCTAGCCTGTGTCTACCCTGTGGCTAGCCAGTTTCTAGCCTGTGTCTAGCCTGTGTCTAGCCTGTGCCCAGTCAGTGTCTAGCCTGTGTCTCGCCTGTGTCTAGCCTGTACATAGCCATTGTCTAGCCTGTGCCTAGCCAGTGTCTAGCCTGTGCCTAGTCAGTGTCTAGCCTGTGCCCAGCCAGTGTCTAGCCTGTGCCTAGCCAGTTTCTAGCCTGTGTCTAGCCTGTGCTTAGCCAGTGTCTAGTCTGTGCCAAGCCAGTGTCTAGCTTGTGTCTAGCCTGTGCTTAGCTAGAGTCTTGTCTGTGCCAAGCCAATGTCTAGCCTGTGCCAAGCCTGTGTCTGGCCTGTGTCTAGCCTGTGTCTAGCCTGTGTCTAGCTTGTGTCTAGCCAGTGTCTAGCCTGTGCCCAGTCAGTGTCTAGCCTGTGTCTAGCTTGTGCATAGCCTGTGTCTAGCCTGTGCCTAGCCAGTTTCTAGCCTGTGTCTAGCCTGTGTCTAGCCTGTGTCTAGCCTGTGTCTACCCTGTGGCTAGCCAGTTTCTAGCCTGTGTCTAGCCTGTGTCTAGCCTGTGCCCAGTCAGTGTCTAGCCTGTGTCTCGCCTGTGTCTAGCCTGTACATAGCCATTGTCTAGCCTGTGCCTAGAAAGTGTCTAGCCTGTGCCTAGTCAGTGTCTAGCCTGTGCCCAGCCAGTGTCTAGCCTGTGCCTAGCCATTGTCTAGCTTGTGTCTAGCCTGTGCTTAGCTAGTGTCTTATCTGTGCCAAGCCAATGTCTAGCCTGTGCCAAGCCAGTGTTTAGCCTGTGCCTAGCCAGTTTCTAGCCTGTGTCTAGCCTGTGTCTAGCCTGTGTCTAGCCTGTGTCTAGCCTGTGTCTAGCTTGTGCCCAGTCAGTGTCTAGCCTGTGTCTAGCCTGTGCCCAGCCAGTGTCTAGCCTGTGTCTAGCCTGTGCCTAGCCAGTTTCTAGCCTGTGTCTAGCCTGTGCTTAGCCAGTGTCTAGTATGTGCCAAGCCAGTGTCTAGCCTGTGTCTAGCCTGTGTCTAGCCTGTTTCTAGCCTGTGTCTAGCCTGTGTCTAGCCTGTGCCTAGCCATTTTCTAGCCTGTGCTTAGCCAGTGTCTAGCCTGTGTCTAGCCTGTGTCTAGCCTGTGTCTAGCCTGTGTCTAGCCTGTGTCTAGCCTGTGTCTAGCCTGTGTCTAGCCTGTGTCTAGCCTGTGTCTAGCCTGTGTCTAGCCTGTGTCTAGCCTGTGTCTAGCCTGTGTCTAGCCTGTGTTTAGCCTGTGTCTAGCCTGTGTCTAGCCTGTGTCTAGCCTGTGTCTAGCCTGTGTAGCCTGTGTCTAGCCTGTGCCTAGCCAGTGTCTAGCCTGTGCCTTGCCTCTGACTGGCATGTGCATAGCCTGTGCCTAGCCAGTGTCTAGCCTGTGTCTAGCCTGTGCCTTGCCTGAGACTGGCATGTACATAGCCTGTGCCTAGCCAGTGTCTAGCCTGTGTCTAGCCTGTGCCTTGCCTAAGACTGGCATGTGCATAGCGGTTGCCTAGCCAGTGTCTAGCCTGTGTCTAGCCTGTGCCTTGCCTGAGACTGGCATGTGCATAGCGTGTGCCTAGCCAGTGTCTAGCCTGTGTCTAGCCTGTGCCTTGCCTGAGACTGGCATGTGCATAGCGTGTGCCTAGCCAGTGTCTAGCCAGTGCCTAGCCTGTGCCTAGCCTGTGCCTAGCCTGTGCCTAGCCTGTGCCTAGCCTGTGTCTAGCCTGTGTCTAGCCTGTACCTTGGCTGTGACTGGCATGTGCATAGCCTGTGCCTAGCCAGTGTCTAGCCTTTGTCTAGCCTGTGCCTTGCCTGAGACTGGCATGTGCATAGCGTGTGCCTAGCCAGTGTCTAGCCAGTGCCTAGCCTGTGCCTAGCCTGTGCCAAGCCTGTGTGTAGCCTGTGTCTAGCCTGTGCCTTGCCTGTGACTGGCATTTGCATAGCCTGTGCCTAGCCAGTGTCTAGCCTGTGTCTTGCCTGTGCCTTGCCTGAGAGTGGCATGTGCATAGCGTGTGCCTATCCAGTGTCTAACCAGTGCCTAGCCTGTACATAGCCATTGTCTAGCCTGTGCCTTGCCAGTGTCTAGCCTGTGCCTAGTCAGTGTCTAGCCTGTGCCCAGCCAGTGTCTAGCCTGTGTCTAGCCTGTGCCTAGCCAGTTTCTAGCCTGTATCTAGCCTGTGCTTAGCCAGTGTCTAGCCTGTGACTAGCTTGTGTCTAGCCTGTTTCTAGCCTGTGTCTAGCCTGTGTCTAGCCTGTGTCTAGCCTGTGTCTAGCCTGTATCTAGCCTTTGTCTAGCCTGTGTCTAGCCACTACCTAGCCTGTACCTAGCCAGTGCCTAGCCTGTATATAGCCAGTGCCTATCCTGTACATAGCCATTGTCTAGCCTGTGCCTAGCCAGTGTCTAGCCTGTGCCTAGTCAGTGTCTAGCCTGTGCCCAGCCAGTGTCTAGCCTGTGTCTAGCCTGTGCCTAGCCAGTTTCTAGCCTGTGTCTAGCCTGTGCTTAGCCAGTGTCTAGCCTGTGACTAGCTTGTGTCTAGCCTGTTTCTAGCCTGTGTCTAGCCTGTGTCTAGCCTGTGTCTAGCCTGTGTCTAGCCTGTGTCTAGCCTGTGTCTAGCCTGTATCTAGCCTGTTTCTAGCCTGTGTCTAGCCTGTGTCTAGCCTGTGTCTAGCTTGTGTCTAGCTTGTGTCTAGCCTGTGTCTAGCCTGTGTCTAGCCTGTGTCTAGCCTGTGTCGAGCCTGTGTCTAGCCTGTGTCTAGCCTGTGTTTAGAATGTGTCTAGCCTGTGTCTAGCCTGTGTCTAGCCTGTGTCTAGCCTGTGTCTAGCCTGTGTCTAGCCTGTGTCTAGCCTGTGTCTAGCCTGTGTCTTGCCTGTGTCTAGCCTGTGTCTAGCCTGTGTCTAGCCTGTGTCTAGCCTGTGTCTAGCCTGTGTCTAGCCTGTGTCTAGATTGTGTCTAGCCTGTGTCTAGCCTGTGTCTAGCCTCTGTCTAGCCTTTGTCTAGCCTGTGTCTACCCTGTATCTAGCCTGTACTTAGCAAGTACCTAGCCTGTACCTAGCCTGTGGCTAGCCTGTACATAGCCATTTTCAAGCCTGTGCCTAGCCAGTGTCTAGCCTGTGCCTAGCCAGTGTCTAGCCTGTGCCTAGCCAGTGTCTAGCCTGTGCCCAGCCAGTGTCTAGCCTGTGCTAATCCTGTGCCTAGCATGTGCCTAGCCTGTGCCTAGCCTGTGTCTAGCCTGTGCTTAGCCAGTGTCTAGTCTGTGCCAAGCCAGTGTCTAGCCTGTGTCTAGCCTGAGTCTAGCCTGTGTCTAGCCTGTTTCTAGCCTGTGTCTGGCCTGTGTCTAGCCTGTGTCTAGCCAGTGTCTAGCCTGTGTCTAGCTTATATCTAGCCAGTGTCTAGCCTGTGCCCAGTCAGTGTCTAGCCTGTGTCTAGCCTGTGTCTAGCCTGTGTCTAGCCTGTGTCTAGCCTGTGCCTAGCCTGTGTCTAGCCTGTGCCTAGCCAGTTGCTAGCCTGTGTCTAGCCTGTGTCTAGCCTGTGTGTAGCCTGTGTCTAGCTTGTGTCTAGCCTGTGTCTAGCCTGTGTCTAGCCTGTGTCTAGCTTGTGTCTAGCCTGTGTCGAGCCTGTGTCTAGCCTGTGTCTAGCCTGTGTCTAGCCTGTGTTTAGAATGTGTCTAGCCTGTGTCCAGCCTGTGTCTAGCCTGTGTCTAGCCTGTGTCTAGCCTGTGTCTAGATTGTGTCTAGCCTGTGTCTAGCCTGTGTCTAGCCTTTGTCTAGCCTGTGTCTAGCCTGTGTCTAGCATGTGCCTAGCCTCTGCCTAGCCTGTACCTAGCCAGTGCCTAGCCTGTACCTAGCCAGTACCTAGCCTGTGCCTAGCCTCTGCCTAGCCTGTACCTAGCCAGTGCCTAGCCTGTTCCTAGCCAGTACCTAGCCTGTACCTAGCCAGTGCCTAGCCTGTACATAGCCATTTCCTATCCTGTACATAGCCATTGTCTAGCCTGTGCCTAGCCAGTGTCTAGCCTGTGTCTAGCTTGTGTCTAGCCTGTGTCTAGCCTGTGTCTAGCCTGTGTCTAGCCTGTGTCTAGCCTGTGTCTAGCCTGTGTCTAGCCTGTGTCTAGCCTGTGTCTAGATTGTGTCTAGCCTGTGTCTAGCCTGTGTCTAGCCTTTGTCTAGCCTGTGTCTAGCCTGTGTCTAGCATGTGCCTAGCCTCTGCCTAGCCTGTACCTAGCCAGTGCCTAGCCTGTACCTAGCCAGTACCTAGCCTGTGCCTAGCTTCTGCCTAGCCTGTACCTAGCCAGTGCCTAGCCTGTTCCTAGCCAGTACCTAGCCTGTGCCTAGCTTGTGCCTAGCCTGTGTGTAGCCTGTGTCTAGCCTGTGTCTAGCCTGTGTCTTGCCTGTGCCTTGCCTGAGAGTGGCATGTGCATAGCCTGTGCCTAGCCAGTGTCTAGCCTGTGTCTTGCCTGTGCCTTGCCTGAGAGTGGCATGTGCATAGCGTGTGCCTAGCCAGTGTCTAGCCAGTGCCTAGCCTGTACATAGCCATTGTCTAGCCTGTGCCTAGCCAGTGTCTAGCCTGTGCCTAGTCAGTGTCTAGCCTGTGCCCAGCCAGTGTCTAGCCTGTGCAGAGCCAGTTTCTAGCCTGTGTCTAGCCTGTGCTTAGCCAGTGTCTAGCCTGTGACTAGCTTGTGTCTAGCCTGTTTCTAGCCTGTGTCTAGCCTGTGTCTAGCCTGTGTCTAGCCTGTGTCTAGCCTGTGTCTAGCCTGTATCTAGCCTTTGTCTAGCCTGTGTCTAGCCAGTACCTAGCCTGTACCTAGCCAGTGCCTAGCCTGTACATAGCCAGTGCCTATCCTGTACATAGCCATTGTCTAGCCTGTGCCTAGCCAGTGTCTAGCCTGTGCCTAGTCAGTGTCTAGCCTGTGCCCAGCCAGTGTCTAGCCTGTGTCTAGCCTGTGCCTAGCCAGTTTCTAGCCTGTGTCTAGCCTGTGCTTAGCCAGTGTCTAGCCTGTGACTAGCTTGTGTCTAGCCTGTTTCTAGCCTGTGTCTAGCCTGTGTCTAGCCTGTGTCTAGCCTGTGTCTAGCCTGTGTCTAGCCTGTATCTATCCTGTTTCTATTCTGTGTCTAGCCTGTGTCTAGCCTGTGTCTAGCCTGTGTCTAGCTTGTGTCTAGCCTGTGTCTAGCCTGTGTCTAGCCTGTGTCTAGCCTGTGTCGAGCCTGTGTCGAGCCTGTGTCTAGCCTGTGTTTAGAATGTGTCTAGCCTGTGTCTGCTAGCCTGTGTCTAGCCTGTGTCTAGCCTGTGTCTAGCCTGTGTCTAGCCTGTGTCTAGCCTGTGTCTAGATTGTGTCTAGCCTGTGTCTAGCCTGTGTCTAGCCTTTGCCTAGCCTTTGTCTAGCCTGTGTCTACCCTGTATCTAGCATGTGCCTAGCCTCTTCCTAGCCTGTACCTAGCCAGTGCCTAGCCTGTACCTAGCCAGTACCTAGTCTGTACCTAGCCAGTGCCTAGCCTGTACATAGCCATTGTCAAGCCTGTGCCTAGCCAGTGTCTAGCCTGTGCCTAGCCAGTGTCTAGCCTGTGCCTAGCCAGTGTCTAGCCTGTGCTAATCCTGTGCCTAGCCTGTGCCTAGCCTGTGCCTAGCCTGTGTCTAGCCTGTGCTTAGCCAGTGTCTAGCCTGTGCCAAGCCAGTGTCTAGCCTGTGTCTAGCCTGAGTCTAGCCTGTGTCTAGCCTGTTTCTAGCCTGTGTCTGGCCTGTGTCTAGCCTGTGTCTAGCCTGTGTCTAGCTTGTATCTAGCCAGTGTCTAGCCTGTGCCCAGTCAGTGTCTACCCTGTGTCTAACCTGTGTCTAGCCTGTGTCTAGCCTGTGTCTAGCCTGTGTCTAGCCTGTGTCTAGCCTGTGTCTAGCCTGTTGCTAGCCTGTGTCTAGCCTGTGTCTAGCCTGTGTCTAGCCTGTGTCTAGCCTGTGTCTAGCCTGTGTCTAGCCTGTGTCTAGCCTGTGTCTAGCCTGTGTCTAGCCTGTGTCTAGCCTGTGTCTAGCCTTTGTCTATCCTTTGTCTAGCCTGTGTCTACCCTGTATCTAGCCTGTACTTAGCCAGTACCTAGCCTGTACCTAGCCTGTGCCTAGCCTGTACATAGCCATTGTCAAGTCTGTGCCTAGCCAGTGTCTAGCCTGTGCCTAGCCAGTGTCTAGCCTGTGCCTAGCCAGTGTCTAGCCTGTGCCCAGCCAGTGTCTAGCCTGTGCTAATCCTGTGCCTAGCATGTGCCTAGCCTGTGCCTAGCCTGTGTCTAGCCTGTGCTTAGCCAGTGTCTAGTCTGTGCCAAGCCAGTGTCTAGCCTGTGTCTAGCCTGAGTCTAGCCTGTGTCTAGCCTGTTTCTAGCCTGTGTCTGGCCTGTGTCTAGCCTGTGTCTAGCCTGTGTCTAGCTTATATCTAGCCAGTGTCTAGCCTGTGCCCAGTCAGTGTCTAGCCTGTGTCTAGCCTGTGTCTAGCCTGTGTCTAGCCTGTGCCTAGCCTGTGTCTAGCCTGTGCCTAGCCAGTTGCTAGCCTGTGTCTAGCCTGTGTCTAGCCGTGTGTAGCCTGTGTCTAGCTTGTGTCTAGCCTGTGTCTAGCCTGTGTCTAGCCTGTGTCTAGCTTGTGTCTAGCCTGTGTCGAGCCTGTGTCTAGCCTGTGTCTAGCCTGTGTTTAGAATGTGTCTAGCCTGTGTCCAGCCTGTGTCTAGCCTGTGTCTAGCCTGTGTCTAGCCTGTGTCTAGATTGTGTCTAGCCTGTGTCTAGCCTGTGTCTAGCCTTTGTCTAGCCTGTGTCTAGCCTGTGTCTAGCATGTGCCTAGCCTCTGCTTAGCCTGTACCTAGCCAGTGCCTAGCCTGTACCTAGCCAGTACCTAGCCTGTGCCTAGCCTCTGCCTAGCTTCCTTTTCCAGCCAGTGCCTAGCCTGTTCCTAGCCAGTACCTAGCCTGTACCTAGCCAGTGCCTAGCCTGTACATAGCCATTTCCTGTGTACATAGCCTGTGTCTAGCCTGTGTCTAGCCTGTGTCTAGCCTGTGTCTAGCCTGTGTCTAGCCTGTGTCTAGCCTGTGTTTAGCCTGTGTCTAGCCTGTGTCTAGCCTGTGCCTAGCCAGACCCTAGCCTGTGCCTAGCTTGTGCCTAGCCTGACTGGCCAGTGCCTAGCCTGTGCCTAGCCAGTCCCTAGCCTGTGCCTAGCCTGTGCCTAGCCTGTGTCTAGCCTGTGTCTAGCCTGTGTCTAGCCTGTGTCTAGCCTGTGCCTAAGCCTGATGTAGCCTGTGTCTAGCCTGTGCCTAGCCAGTGTCTAGCCTGTGTCTAGCCTGTGCCTAGCCTG
>JAEIHA010000495.1:0-14717 GCA_018904595.1 Zaprionus indianus
AGACTGGCCAGGCAACAAGCCAGACACAGGCCAGACACAGGCCAGGGGGCACAGGCCAGACATTGGGTGAGCCAGACACAGGCTAGGACACAAGAGATCACAGGCTTCAGACACAGGTACAGGCTAGGCACTGATTAGCACTGGCTGTGACACTGGCTGCTGGCAACAGGCTAGGCACATGCCAAGGTGCACACAGGCTAGGCACAGGCTAGGACACAGGCCAGGGACACAAAGGTAGACATAGGCACAGGTTATGGTTAAGACACTGGCTAGGCACTGGCTAGGCACACGCTAGGACACATGGCACTGGCAAGCAATTGTGCACAGGCTACAGCACAGGCTAGACACTGGCACTGGCTAGGCACAGGCTAGTACTGGTGTGCTTGCCACAGGTGAGGCATAGGCAAGGCACAGGCTAGGCACAGGCTAGTCATCACTGGCTAGGTACTAGGAATTTGAATGGAGGCACTGGCCAGACACTGGCTAAATGGTACAGTCAGCTATGCGACATTGCCAGGCTCAGGTAGGGAACATATTATACGTCACAGGCTATGGACACTGGCTGGAGGCACAGGCTAGGCACATGCCAGGTCACAGGCTAGGCACAGGCTAGACATTGTGCCAGACACAGGCTGGACAGAGGCCAGACACACAGGCTAGCAGACAGGGGCTAGGCACTGTCTAGAACAGGCTAGGCACAGGCTAGACACAGGCTATGGACATGTTAAAAGAGGCCCAGGCACCAGGCAACAGAAGCTAGTCGCAGGCTAGGACTCTTTGTTAGGCACGCACAGGCCAGTCCCAGAGGCAATGGCTAGGCACAGGCTAGACACTGGCTAGACACCGGCTAGACACAGAGGGCTAAGCACAGGCCAGTTCAAAGGCTAGACACGGGCTAGGCAGCAGACACAGGCTAGGCACAGGCGCATGGAGACACTGGCTAGGGCACAGGCTAGACACTGCGGGCTACGCAGCTAAGCCAGTCACAGGCAACACAGGCTAGGTCCTACACAGGCTAAACGAGACTAGGCATAGGCCTTAGACACCAGGCTAGGCACAGGCTAAACACAGGCTAGGCACAGGCTAGACACAGGCTAGACACAGGCTAGGCACAGGCTAGACTAAAAGCAGGCAGAACAGGCGCTGTAGACACTGGGCGGCACAGGCTGCCATGACACAGGCTAGGCACCCCGCCACAGGCCAGACACAGGCTAGACACAGGCTAGACACAGGCTAGACACATGCCAGGCACAGGCCAGGCACAAGCTAGACACAGGCTAGACACTGGCCAGGCACAGGCTATGCACATAGGCCAATCACAGGCTAGACACAGGCTAGACACAGGCTAGACACAGGCTAGGCCTGGCAAGGCTGGCCTAGGCACCCAGGCTAGACACTGGCTGAGCACTAGCTGATTTGCAGACACAGGTACACTGCCAGGCACAGGACAGACCAGTCTATGACAGGCTAGACACAGGCTAGGACACAGGCTAGACACAGGCTAGAACCGGCCAGAATGGACTGGCACTGGGCTGGGCACAGGTATAGACACTCGCTAGAGCACAGACTGTAGACACAGGCTACACAGGCTTAGACAGGCTAGACACAGGTTATGCTAATCACAGGGCACTAAGACACAGGCCATGGGACACTGGCTAGGCACAGGCATGGACATGCCTGTCAACAGGCCAGGCACAGGCTAGACACGGGCTAGACACAGGCTAGGCAGGCAGGCACCAGGCCAGACACAGGCTAGGCACAGAGCTTGAACACAGGCCAGACACTGCTAGCCAGACACAGCTATGCACAGTGACACCAGTTCAGGCAAGGCATGGGCTAGACACAGGCTAGACAATAAGGCCAGACAAAGGGACATGGGCTAGACACAGGCCAGACACAGGCTAGAGACACAGGCTAGGCACGAAGCTAGACACAGGCTAGGCACAGGCTAGGACACAGGCTAGCACAGGCCAGGGCACAGGCTAGGCAACAGGTTAGCTCACAGGCTAGGCACAGGCTAGGCACAGGCTAGACACAGGCTAGACACAGGCTATACACTGGCTGGGCACAGGCTAAGGCACAGGCTGGGTGACACAGGCTAGACACGGGCTAGGCACATGCTAAATTTTTTAGGCTGAACAGAAGGCTGACATAGGCCAGACCCAGGCTAGACACAGGCTAGACACTGGGGCAGGCTGGAGAGGCACAGGCTAGACACAACGGCTACAGACACAGGCCAGACACAGGCCAGGACACCAGCAGGCCAGACACCGGCCCAGACACAGGCCCCCAGGCACTGGCCAGACACAGGCTAGACACGGGCTAGACACAGGGCACAGGCTAGGCTCAGGCTAGGCACTGGCTAGACACAGGCTAGCACAGTGCTGGCTAGGCACACGCTATGAAGCACAGGCTAGACCTGGGCTTGGACGCAGGCTAGGAACCACAGGCTAGACACAGGCTAGACACAGGCTAGACACAGGCTAGACCTGGCAGAAACATCTGAGGCTAGGCACAGGCTAGACTTGGCTAGACACAGGCTAGGCACTGGCTAGACACAGGCTAGGCACAGGCTAGGCACAGGCTAGACACAGGCTAGACACTGGCTACGCACAGGCTAGACAAGGCTGGACAAGGCACAGGCTAGGTGGTGTGCTCAGGCTAGACACTGCTGGGCACAGGCTAGGCACAGGCTACAGGCACTAGGCTAGGCACAGGCTAGACACTGGCTAGACACATGGGCTAGACACAGGCTAGACACGGGCTAGGGCAGACACAGGCTAGACACAGGCTAGACACTGGCTAGGCACAGGCTAATGCACATGCCAATCCAGGCAAAGCACAGGCTAGACACAGGCTAGACACAGGCTAGACACAGGCTTGTACAGACCTTGGCCAGGGCTAGGCACAGGCTAGACACAGGCTAGACACAGGCTAGGCACACGCTAGGCACAGGCCAGGCACAGGCTAGACACAGGCTAGACACAGGCTAGACACAGGCTAGGCTAGGCTGGGCACAGCTAGGCTGGGCTGAAAAGGGCACACGGCTGGGGCACAGGCTGAACACTGGGCTAGGCACAGGCTAGACACAGGCTAAACACAGGCTGACCAGGCAGTGCACATGCCAGTCTCAGGCAAGGCACAGGCTAGACACAGACTAGACACTGGCTGAGGCACAGGCTAGGCACAAGGCTAGCACAGGCTAGGCACAGACTAGGCACAGGCTAGCCGCAGGCTAGGCACAGGCTAGGCACAGGCTGAGGCACAGGCTAGGCACAGGCTAGATAAATCGGGCTAGACACAGGCTAGACACTGGCTAGGCACAGGCTAGGCACATGCTAGGCTAGGCTATACACTGACTAGGACACAAAAGGCTAGGCACAGGCTAACACTGGCTAGGCCAGGCTAGGCACAGGCTGAGTCACAGGCTGGACACTGGCTAGGCACAGGCTAGGCACTGGCTGGACACTGGCTGGGCACGGAGCTGGACACGGAGCTGAACACAGGCTGAACACAGGCTGAACTTCCAGGCTAGACATGCAGGCTGAACACAGGCTGAACACAGGCTAGACCTGAGCTAGACACAGGCTAGGCTAGATGACTGGCTAGGCACAGGCTAGGCACATGCCAGCTCGGCAGGCACAGGCTAGGACACAGGCTAGACACTGAAGCTAGGCACAGGCTAATAGAAACAAAAGACTAGCACAGGACTGGACCACAGGCTAGGCACAGGCTAGACACCAGGCTAGGCACAGGCTGGAAACACAGGCTAGGCATAGACTTTCCAGGCTGAGTAACCAGAGTAGACACCGGCTTGACACCGGCTAGGCACTGACTAGACACAGCCTAGCACAGAGACCAAAGGCTAGACACTGGCTGAGACGTGCACTGGCTTGACATGCTGGCTGTCACAGGCTGCACAGGCTCTAGACTTAGGCTAGACACTCCTGGGTTAGCACAGGCTAGGTACTGGCTAGTCACTGGCTAGGGCACACGCTATAGCACAGGCCAGACTCAGGCTAGACACCCACAGACAGAGGCTACACTGGCCAGGCACCGAAGACACTGGCATAGGCACAGGCTAAAAGGCACAGACACTGGCTGCTGGCACATGCTACAGGCACTACAGTCTCAGGCTGGCAGCCCACACACAGGCTAGACACTGGGCTAGGCACAGGCCAGAACTGGCTAGCCACAGGCCAGTCACAGGCAAGGCACACAGGCTAGGCACTGGCTAAAACTGGCTAGAACACAGACTGTGACATGCCAATATCAGGCAAGGAGCAGGCTACACACTGGCTAGCACAGGCTAGACACTGGCTGCACAGACCCAGGCTAGAAGCACAGGCCAGGCTCAGGCAAGGCATAGGCTAGGTACAAGCTAGACACAGGCTAGGCACTCGCGCACAAGACTTACTGGCTAAGACACAGGCTAGCCACTGGCTAGGCACAGGCAAGACACAGGCTACAAGGCTAGGCTGGAGTAGGCACAGGCTAAGGCACAGGCTAGACACAGGCTAGACACTGGCTGACACTGGCTGGGCACACGTATGCACAGGCCTGTCTCAGGCCAGGCACACAGGCTAGGCACTCGCTTGTGGCACAGGCAGTCACTGGCTAGGCACATGCCAGTCTAGGCACAGGCTAGACACCGGCTAGACACAGACTAGACACAGGCTTTACACTGTCTATGGCACAGGCTAGAACACAGGCTATGCACTGGCTAGACACAGGCCAGACAAAGGCTGGCACATGTTAGGCACTGGCTGATCGCACACGTCTGTCATATGCTGTCTCAGGCTAGGCACAGGCTAGACACAGGCTAGACACTGGGTAGGAGCACAGGCTAGCACGAGGCCAGACACAGGCTAGACACAGGCTAGACACAGGCTAGGCACACAGGCTAGACACAGGGCTAGACACTGGCTAGACACAGGCTAGCACATACGCTATGCACACGGTCTCTGGCAAGGACACAGGGCTAGACACAGGCCAGGGCACAAGCTAGACACTGGCCAGGCTCAGGACTAGGCACAGGCCAGGCACAGGCTAGACACAGGCTAGGCACAGGCTATGCCAGACCACAGGCTAGGCACAGGCTAGACACAGGCCAGACACAGGCCAGGCACAGGCTAAAACACAGGCTAGCACAAGGATGCCAGACACTGGCTAGGCACAGGCTGGCGCTGGTCAGGCCAGGCAAGGCACAGGCTAGACACTGGCCAGACTACTGGCTAGGCACATGCTATGACACATGCCAGTCACCGGCAAGGCACAGGCTAGACACAGGCTAGACACAGGCTAGGCACAGGCACAGGCTTAGGCACAGGCTAGGCACAGGCTAGACACAGGCTAGACACTGCTAGGGCACAGGCTAGACACAGGCTAACAGGCTAGACACAGGCTAGGCACAGGCCAGTCACAGGCATAGGCACAGGCCAGACACAGGCTAGACACAGGCTAGGCACAGGCTAGACACAGGCTGAGGCACAGGCTAGACACAGGCTAGACACAGGCTACAGACACAGGCTAGGCCAGGCTACAGGCTAGACACAGGCTAGACACAGGCTAGACACAGGCTAGGCACAGGCCAGGCACAGGCTAGACACAAGGCTAGGCACGCTGGCAACACAGGCTAGGGACACAGGCTAGACATAGGCTAGACACAGGCTGGCACAGGCCAGACACCAGGCTGCAGGCACAGGCTAGACACAGGCTAGGCACAGGCTATGCACAGGCTGTGACACGGGCTAGGCACAGGCTAGGCACAGGCTTAGACACTGGCTAGACACAGGCCAGGCACAGGCCAGGCACAGGCTAGACACAGGCTAGCACAGGCTAGACACAGGCAAGCACAGGCTAGGCACAGGCTAGACACAGGCTAGGCACAGGCTACACACTGGCTAGGCACAGGCTAGACACAGGCTATGACACAGGCCAGACACTGGCGGGGCACAGGCTAGACACAGGCTCAGGCAAGGCACAGGCTAGACACAGGCTAGACACTGGCTAGGCACAGGCTATGCACATGCCAGTCTCAAGCAAGGCACAGGCTAGACACAGGCTAGGCACAGGCTAGGCACAGGCTAGGCACAGGCTAGGCACTGGCTAGGCACAGGCTATGCACATGCCAGATCACAGAAAGACACAGGCTAGACACAGGCCTAGACACTGGCTAGGCACAGGCCAGCACAGGCTAGACACAGGCTAGGCACAGGCTAGGGCACAGGCCAACTGCAGGCACTGGCTAGACACTGGCTAGGCAC
The DNA here is from genome assembly GCA_018904595.1 of Zaprionus indianus. Taxonomy (NCBI): domain Eukaryota; kingdom Metazoa; phylum Arthropoda; class Insecta; order Diptera; family Drosophilidae; genus Zaprionus; species Zaprionus indianus. The sequence goes on from JAEIHA010000495.1 coordinate 6,267, forward strand.
ACGCTATGCACATGCCAGTCTCAGGCAAGGCACAGGCTAGACACAGGCTAGACACTGGCTAGGCACAGGCTAGACACAGGCTAGACACAGGCATGCAGGCACAGGCTAGACACATAGGCACAGGCTGTCACAGGCAAGGCACAGGCTAGCACACCAGGCCAGGCACAGGCTAGACACAGGCTAGACACTGGCTAGGCACAGGCTATGCACATGCCAGTCACAGGCTAGGCACAGGCTAGACACAGGCTAGACACAGGCTAGGCACAGGCTAGGCACATGGCAAGGCACAGGCTAGACACAGGCTAGACACAGGCTAGGCACAGGCTAGGCACCGGCTAGGCACAGGCTAGGCACAGGCTAGGCACTGGCTAGACACAGGCTAGGCACAGGCTAGGCTGGGCTAGCACAGGCTAGGCACTGGCTAGGCACTGGCTAGACACTGGCTAGGCACAGGCTATGCACATGCCAGTCTCAGGCAAGGCACAGGCTAGACACAGGCTAGACACAGGCTAGGCACCGGCTAGGCACAGGCTAGGCACAGGCTAGACACAGGCCAGTCACAGGCTAGGCACAGGCTAGGCACAGGCTAGACACAGGCTAGACACTGGCTAGGCACAGGCTAGGCACAGGCTAGACACTGGCTAGGCACAGGCTATGCACATGCCAGTCACAGGCAAGGCACAGGCTAGACACAGGCTAGACACTGGCTTGGGCACAGGCTATGACATGCCAAGTCACAGGCAAGGCACAGGCTAGACACAGGCTAGACACAGGCTAGACACAGGCTAGGCACAGGCTTAGACACAGGCTAGACACAGGCTAGACACAGGCTAGACAGAGGCTAGGCACAGGCTAGGCACAGGCTAGGCACAGGCTAGGCACAGGCTAGGCACAGGCTAGGCACTGGCTAGGCACTGGCTAGGCACACGCTATGCACATGCCTGTCTCAGGCAAGGCACAGGCTAGACACAGGCTAGACACAGGCTGGGCACAGGCTAGACACAGGCTAGACACAGGCTAGGCACAGGCTAGACACAGGCTAGACACAGGCTAGGCACTAGGCTAGGCACAGGCAAGACACAGGCTAGACACAGGCTAGACACAGGCTAGACACAGGCTAGGCACAGGCCAGACACCTGGCTAGTCACAGGCTAGGCACAGGCTAGTCACAGGCTAGGCACAGGCTAGACACAGGCTATGCACATGGCTGTCACAGGCTAAGGCACGGCTATACACATGCTAGACACTGGCTAGGCACAGGCTAGGACACAGGCTAGGCACAGGCTAGGCACAGGCTAGACACAGGCCAGGCACAGGCTAGACACAGGCTAGGCACACAGGCTAGACACATGGCTAGGCACAGGCTAGACACAAGGTACACAGGCACTGGCTAGTCACAGGCACAGGCACATGGCTAGGCACAGGCTAGGCACTGGCTAGGCACAGGCTAGACACATGCAGTCACAGGCTAGGCACAGGCCGGCACAGGCTAGACACTGGCTAGGCACAGGCTAGGCACAGGCTAAACAGGCCAGCCTCAGGCTAGGCACAGGCTAGACACAGGCTAGACACTGGCTAGACCACGGCAGCACAGCTAGACACAGGCTCACGCACAGGCTAGACACAGGCTAGACACAGGCTAGACACAGGCTAGGCACAGGCTAGGCACAGGCTAAGCACATGCCTAGGCACAGGCTAGACACTGGCTAGGCACAGGCTAGACACTGGCCAGGCACAGGCAAGGCAAGGCAACACGGCTAGACACAGGCAAGGCACAGGCTAGGCACAGGCTAGACACAGGCTAGACACAGGCAACACACTGCCTAGCTGGCACAGGCTAGGCACAGGCTAGACACTGGCTAGGCACAGGCTAGGCACAGGCCAGGCACAGGCTAGACACAGGCTAGACACAGGCTAGACACAGGCTAGACACAGGCTAGACACAGGCTAGGCTCAGGCTAGACACAGGCTAGGCACAGGCTAGACACAGGCTAGACACAGGCTAGACACAGGCTATGACATGCCAGTCACAGGCTAGGCACAAGGCTAGACACAGGCTAGACACTGGCTAGGCACAGGCACAGGCTAGACACAGGCAAGGCACAGGCTAGACACAGGCTAGGCACAGGCTAGGCACAGGCTAGGCACAGGCTAGACACAGGCTAGGACACAGGCCTAGACACAGGCTAGGCACAGGCTGTGCACAGGCCAGGCACAGGCTAGACACAGGCTAGGCACAGGCTAGACACTGGCTATGGCACACAGGCTAGACACAGGCTAGGCACAGGCTAGACATAGGCTAGACACAGGCTAGGCACAGGCTATGCACATGCCAGCTACACAGGCTAGACACAGGCTAGACACTGGCTAGGCACAGGCTAGGCACAGGCTAGACACAGGCTAGGCACAGGCTAGGCACAGGCTAATACAGGCTAGGCACAGGCTAGGACAGGCTAGGCACAGGCTAGACACTGGCTAGGCACAGGCTAGGCACAGGCCAGTCACAGGCAAGGCACAGGCTAGCCAGACACAGGCTAGACACAGGCTAGACACAGGCTAGACACAGCCTAGACAGAGGCTATACACTGGCTAGGCACAGGCTAGACACAGGCTATGCACAGGCTAGACAAAGGCTAGACACTGGCTAGGCACAGGCTAGGCACTGGCTAGACACTGGCTAGGCACAGGCTATGCACATGCCAGTCTCAGGCAAGGCACAGGCTAGACACAGGCTAGACACAGGCTAGGCACAGGCTAGGCACAGGCTAGGCAGGCGACACAGGCCAGGCACAGGCTAGGCACAGGCTAGACACAGGCTAGACACTGGCTAGGCACAGGCTATGCACATGCCAGTCACAGGCAAGGCACAGGCTAGACACAGGCTAGACACAGGCTAGGCACAGGCTAGGCACAGGCTAGGCACAGGCTAGGCACAGGCTAGGCACAGGCTAGGCACAGGCTAGGCACAGGCTAGGCACAGGCTAGACACAGGCTAGGCACAGGCTAAGACACAGGCTAGACACAGGCTGACAGCCCTGCACAGCCAGTGGCATAGGCAGACACAGGCTAAGGCACAGGCCAGCTAGGCACAGGCTAGACACAGGCTAGGACACTGGCTAGGCACACAGGCTACAGGCCAGGCACATGCCAGGCAGACACAGGCTAGACACAGGCACAGGCTAGACACAGGCAAGGCACAGGCTAGACACAGGCTAGACACTGGCTAGGCACAGGCTATACATCAGGCACAGGCAAGGCACAGGCTAGGCACAGGCTGGATGCACAGGCACACAGCGGCTAGGCACAGGCTAGACACAGGCTAGACACAGGCTGGACACTGCCAGGCACAGGCTAGGCACAGGCAGACACAGCCAGGCACAGGCTAGACACTGGCTAGGCACAGGCTAGACACACTGGCACAGGCACAGGCTAGACACAGGCTAGGACACAGGCTAGGCACAGGCTAGGCACAGGCTAGACACAGGCTAGGCACAGGCTAGGCACAGGCTATGGCACACATTAGGCACAGGCACAGGCTAGACACAGGCTAGACACAGGCTAGGCACAGGCTAGGACACATGCCAGTCACAGGCAAGGCACAGGCTAGACACAGGCTAGACACAGGCTAGGCACAGGCTAGGCACAGGCTAGGCACAGGCTAGGCACAGGCTAGACACTGGCTAGACACAGGCTAGACACAGGCTAGACACAGGCTAGGCACAGGCTAGGACACAGGCCAGACACAGGCTAGGCACAGGCCAGGACACAGGCTAGGCACAGGCTAGACACAGGCTAGACACAGGCCAGACACAGGCTAGGCACAGGCTAGGCACAGGCTAGGCACAGGCTAGGCACAGGCTAGACACAGGCCAGACACAGGCTAGACACAGGCCAGACACAGGCTAGGCACAGGCACAGGCACAGGCTAGGCACAGGCTAGAGCACAGGCTAGGCACAGGCCAGACACAGGCCAGACACAGGCTAGACACAGGCTAGACACAGACACAGGCTAGGCACACTAGGCTAGTCACAGGCTAGGCACAGGCTAGACACACTGGCTAGGCACAGGCACACGCTATGCACATGGCCAGGCACAGGCAAGGCACAGGCTAGACACAGGCTAGACACAGGCTAGGCACAGGCTAGGCACAGGCCAGACACAGGCAAGGCACAGGCTAGACACAGGCTAGACACAGGCTAGACACAGGCTAGACACAGGCTAGACACTGGCTAGGCACAGGCTAGTGCACATAGGCCAGACACAGGCTAGGCACAGGCTAGGCACAGGCTAGACACAGGCCAGGCACAGGCTAGACACTGGCTAGGCACAGGCTAGACACTGGCTAGGCACAGGCTAGGCACACAGGCTAGCACAGCCAGACACAGGCTAGGCACAGGCTAGACACAGGCACAGGCACAGGCTAGGCACAGGCTAGGCACAGGCCAGTCACAGGCAAGGCACAGGCTAGACACAGGCTAGACACTGGCTAGGCACAGGCTAGGGCACTGGCACAGGCCAGGCACAGGCTAGGCACAGGCTAGACACAGGCAAGGCACAGGCTAGACACAGGCTAGACACAGGCTAGGCACAGGCTAGAGCACAGGCCACAGGACACAGGCCAGGCACAGGCTAGACACAGGCTAGACACAGGCTAGGCACAGGCTAGACACAGGCTAGACACAGGCTGCAGGCACAGGCTAGACACAGGCTAGGCACAGGCTAGGCAAAGGCGACACGGCTAGGCACAGGCTAGACACAGGCTAGACACAGGCTAGACACAGGCTAGACACAGGCTAGGCACAGGCTAGACACAGGCTAGACACAGGCTAGGACACAGGCTAGGCACAGGCTAGGCACAGGCAAAGCACAGCGGCTAGACACAGGCTAGGACAGGCTAGACACAGGCCAGACACAGGCTAGACACAGGCTAGGCACAGGCTAGGCACAGGCTAGGCACAGGCTAGGCACAGGCTAGGCACAGGCTAGACAAAGGCCAGACACAGGCTAGACACAGGCTAAGGCACAGGCTAGACACTGGCTAGGCACAGGCTAGCACAAAGGCTAGGCACAGGCTAGGGCACAGGCCAGACACATGGCTAGACACAGGCTAGGCACAGGCTAGACACACGGGCTAGACACAGGCTAGGCACAGGCTAGGCACAGGCTAGGCACAGGCTAGGCACAGGCTAGGCACAGGCTAGACACAGGCCAGCTACAGGCTAGACACAGGCTAGACACAGGCTAGACACTGGCTAGGCACAGGCTAGGCACAGGCCATGCTACATGCCTGAGGCACAGGCTAGACACAGGCAAGGCACAGGCTAGACACAGGCTAGACACAGGCTAGGCACAGGCAAGACACAGGCTAGACACAGGCTAGACACAGGCCAGACACAGGCTAGACACAGGCTAGACACAGGCTAGTCACAGGCTAGGCACAGGCTAGACACAGGCTAGACACAGGCTAGGCACAGGCTAGACACAGGCTAGACACAGGCGAGGCACAGGCTAGACACAGGCTAGACACAGGCTAGACACAGGCTAGACACAGGCTAGACACAGGCTAGGCACAGGCTAGACACAGGCTAGACACAGGCTAGACACAGGCTAGACACAGGCTATAGGACACAGGCTAGGCACAGGCTAGCACGGCCAGACACAGGCTAGGCACAGGCACACTGCCAGTCACAGGCTAGACACAGGCTAGACACAGGCTAGACACAGGCTAGGCACAGGCTAGGCACAGGCTAGACACAGCCAAGACACAGGCTAGACACAGGCTAGACACAGGCTAGACACAGGCTAGACACAGGCTGGTGACACAGGCCAGGCACTCAGGCTAGGCACAGGCTAGGCACAGGCTAGTCACTGGCTAGGCACACGCTATGCACAGGCCAGACAGTCTCAGGAACGGCACAGGCTAGCACACAGGCTAGCACATGCCAGTCACAGGCAAGGCACAGGCTAGACACAGGCTAGACACAGGCTAGACACAGGCTAGGCACAGGCTAGGCAGACACTGGCTAGGCACTGGCCATGCCAGTCACAGGCTAGGCACAGGCTAGACACAGGCTAGACACTGGCTAGGCACAGGCTATGCACAGCCAGCCAGGCTAGGCACAGGCTAGACACAGGCTAGACACTGGCTAGGCACAGGCTATGCACAGGCCAGGCACAGGCTTAGGCACAGGCTAGGCAAGCACAGGCTAGACACAGGGCTAGGCACAGGCAGGCGCTACACACTGGCAAGGACACAGGCTAGACACAGGCTAGACACAACAGGCTAGACACTGGCTAGGCACATGGCAGGCACAGGCTAGAGCACAGGCTAGCACAGGCTAGACACAGGCTAGGCACACAGCTAGAACACAGGCTAGACACAGGCTAGACACAGGCTAGACACGCTAGACACAGGCTAGACACAGGCACACAGGCTAGCCACAGGCTAGGCACAGGCTAGACACAGGCTAGACACAGGCTAGGCACACGGCTAGGCACAGGCTAGACACTGGCTAGGCACAGGCTATGCACATGCCAGTCACAGGCAAGGCACAGGCTAGACACAGGCTAGACACAGGCCAGACACAGGCTAGTCACAGGCTAGACACAGGCTAGACACAGGCTAGGCACTGGCTAGACTGGGCTAACACTGGCTAGGCCAGGCTAGACACAGGCTAGACACTGGCTAGGCACAGGCTATGCACATGCCAGTCACAGGCAAGGCACAGGCTAGACACAGGCTAGACACAGGCTAAGGCACAGGCTAGCACTGACACTGGCTAGGCACAGGCTAAGGCACAGGCTAGACACAGGCTGAGACACAGGCTAGGCACAGGCTAGACACTAGGCTAGGCACAGGCTAACACAGGCGACACAGGCTAGACACAGGCTAGAATGCACATGGCAGTCTGGCTAGGCACAGGCTAGACACAGGCTAGACACTGGCTAAGGCACAGGCTAGACACAGGCTAGGCACAGGCTAGACACAGGCTAAACACTGGGCTAGACACAGGCTAGACACAGGCTAGGCACAGGGGCTAGACATGGGCTTGACACAGGCTAGGCACAGGCTTGACACTGCTAGGCACAGGCTAGACACAGGCTAGCACAGGCTAGACACAGGCCAGAACAGGCTAGACACAGGCTAGGCACAGGCTAGACATGGCTAGGCACAGGCTAGGCACAGGCTATGCACAGGCCAGGCTAGGCACAGGCTAGACACAGGCTAGACACAGGCTAGGCACAGGCTAGGCACAGGCAAGACACAGGCTAGGCACAGGCTAGACACAGGCTAGGCACAGGCTAGACACAGGCTAGACACAGGCTAGACACAGGCTAGGCACAGAGCTAGGCACAGGCTAGACACTGGCTAGGCACAGGCTGGACACTGGCTAGGCACAGGCTAGACACAGGCTAGGCACAGGCCAGTCATAGGCAAAGCACAGGCTAGACACAGGCTAGACACAGGCTAGACACAAGGCTAGACACAGGCTGAGCAAGGCTAGACACTGGCTAGGCACAGGCGCATGAAACTGGCTAGGCACACGCCATGCACAGGCCAGTCTCAGGCAAGGCACAGGCTAGACACAGGCTAGACACAGGCTACGACACAGGCTAGCACAGGCTAACACAGGCTAGACACAGGCTAGACATAGGCTAGACACAGGCTAGACACAGGCTGGGCACTGAGGAGGGCACGGCCAGGCACACTGGACTGCTAGGCACAGGCTAGGCACAGGCTTGAGCACAGGCTAGCCACAGGCTAGGCACAGGCTAGACACAGGCCAGACACAGGCCAGACACTGGCTAGACACAGGCTGGACACTGGCTAGGCACAGGCTAGGCACAGGCTAGGTCACAGGCCAGGCACAGGCTAGGCACAGGCTGGACACAGGCTAGACACAGGCTAGGCACAGGCTAGGCACTAGGCTAGACACAGGCTGAGGCACAGGCTACAGACACAGGCTAGGCACAGGCTAGACACAGGCTAGACACAGGCTAGACGCTGGCTAGGCACAGGCTAGACACTGGCTAGACACTGGCTAGGCACACGCTATGCACATGCCAGTCTCAGGCTAGGCACAGGCTAGGCACAGGCTAGACACTGGCTAGGCACAGGCTCAGGCACATGCTGGCCAGACTCAGGCAAGGCACAAGGGCTAGACACTAGGCTAGACACAGGCTAGGCACTGGCCAGGGCACTGGCTAGGGCACACGCCATGGCACGACTAGCATCGCAGAGCAATGGCTAGGCACACGTCACGCACAGGCCAGACCCTGAGGCTAAGGGACTGGCTAGGCACAGGCTGGGCCAGGCACAGGCCAGTCACATGCGCAAAGCACAGGGCGGCAACAGGCTAGACACAGGCCAGACACAGGCCAGAACACAGGTATTAGACAGAGGCTGAGACACCGTATTAGCACGAGCAAGGCACCGGCTAGACACTGGC